>CAXKVX010003739.1:0-17631 GCA_964058865.1 Eleocharis quinqueflora
CATACCATTCTAAAAACTCAAAATTATCTATTTCTCCCTCAACAATAATAGTATTATATTTATTTGTTAAAATATACAAAAAAATTATTTACTCAATGCAAGTTCAAGATATATTTAAATATGCAATTTACTCAACATTATTAATCAAGAAATTGTTGATCGTTGTAACTCTTCCTCTATGTTCAACCTTGATAACTTAATTGAGGATTTTCTAAATAAAAATGGTAACCACACAAATAAAAAATTACGTGAGCTGCTGACCCCTTTTAGTAATAAGTTATCATTACTTGTTGATATTGAACCTTAACTAATACGTCTCGAGATCAATATATCAGCCCTCTATTACAAGGGCAAATTGTAATAGTTTATTATTCGAGGACTATACATGAAATCTGCCTAATTTATTAATACCATCACGCCTTAACTATTATGACTCACTATTAACAAAGGCAAATGGCAATAGTTTATTTTTCGCAGTAAAAGATGTCCAAAATATGGGAAAAAGAATATAACTGTTGATATTGACTTTCGCCTAAGCTAAAATATATATTTTTTATTCTCGCAAATAATCTTTACAATGATTCCACGTGAACACAAGGCAAAAACCAGATGCGGTGGAAAAAAAATAAAATGAAAACAAATTGACCTACATATATAGAGTTCAAAGTTCAAACATAAACCCCCTTTCTCAATATATATGATATATCTAAGCAAACCATAAACAATTAATAATGGAACGAACAAAAAAAAGTATTCAAATAGTTAAAAGGAAGAAAGAAAGAACAGCAATTAAAAGCCAAAAGTAACAATCCCGTCTACTCCCATTTTTCTCCTCTCTCTCTCAATTCAATCCCCTTCTTACATTAACAACGAAAGAATTTACAAAACACAGCTGTAAACCTGTCACTGATCACACTTGCATCGCATGCAACTAGAAAGTCCACTTCCAGATCTTGACTCTGAGTTTGACTTGACACACGGCATCCGGTGTGGCCGAAGCACCGGGCTTTCCTTTCGCCGGTGCGGCGGCTTGGAACCCTTCGCAGTGCACCCTGATTCCGATCTTCTTTGTTTTCAGGCCCCCGACTTTAACACCGGCTTTCGTCTTCAGATCCACTGCCAATTGCACATTGCTCTTCTTCAGATCTGAAACCACGCTCGGGTCGACGCTTTGTTTAGATACACCAGCAGTCGCCTTCAAAATTGTGGTGTTTTTCGCATCGTGGCGGAAGCCGGGGATGGATCCATCACCGACATCCGCTCCATTGCTCGTGACACCGATGGTAATATCATCATACAGAAAAACAATCTTTTTGTTGGGGTTGCGAGCAGTGATGGAGAGATCGAGGCTCGAGGTTAAGACATTGGAGGAGGACAGATTGAAGGTGGAGAGACGGATAGAGGAGACGGTGAAGGTCGGGCGATGAGGCTGGTACAAGACATAGAAAATGCCACCTGCAATTGCGGCAAGGAGAACAAGAAGGACGATAACGAAGAAAACCCAGCAGCAGAGGCAGCGGCAAAATGAGCCACGAGACCGGCGACGAGATTTTGAGGGGACCGGGCGGTACATGGGTCGCTGGTACATTTGAGCCTTTGTTGCCGGGAAGGCTGGCGGTGCACCAGCTGAAGCCGGGGGTTGTGGGTTGGGTTTCGCTGAGGGATATACTCTATCTGCCATTGTAGAAGGTGATTTGAGAGGAAATATGTTGGGCTAGGGGAATTATGGCTTTAAACTAAATTAGTGATAAGGTTAATTAATGATACTATGAGAGAGAGAGAGAGAGAGTGAGAGAGAGAGGAGGAGAGGGGAAGTGATGTATAGAAAGAGAGAAAAGAGAGGAAATAGAGGAGCTGAGGTGAGGTGAGGTGAGGTGGGGAGAAAGGAACAGAGTACCTTACTGAGATGCTTCTGCTCCAACTACTGATATTGGTTCAATAATATTTGGTATTTGAAGTCTCTATTTGTTATGGTTAATTTGGTGTTTTTGTATTATGGAGGGAAATTTTAATTTGGCGGTGGCAAGGGCTGTTACACTGCACCAACTACTTGGATGTTGTAAGGTTTGCTTATATTTAAATTATAGGTTAAGAAGTGTATGTTAACTTGTGTTTCAATCAATCATATCTTGATTAAGTATTTAAAACACTGAATACATATTGTATTTTGTAAGTAATATCATTCAGAACAAAGAGCATGTCATGGGAAAATATTGTTACAAAAAAGATGACGAATAAATGCATACTTTAGGAGTCATCACGGCCATACATTAATTACACCTGCAAATTGGAGTAGCATATCATTCCTGGTTTAAAATTATCATTTTCATGTTTGGTAAGCATTTGACAGCCATGTGGAGAGAAACAAAACAAGGTGTATGTCAATAATTCATCTATATATATTATTGAAATTTCAAAACTTGCCATCAATTCATCAATTGACTTGGACGTACACCAATTTAATAATTTGGTGATTATTAGGCACTTAGTCTTTTATCAGAATCATGACAATGCCTTTTTGAGAATTATAACAGCCGTTGAGATATCTACATTTGCAAATTGGAGGGTAAATTATCAACTATGCATGCAACATAAACAGCTAAGATGAAAATGATTTGATAACAGTAGGATTATTGTACTGTACGTGTTTCAGGTGATTATTAAGCAGGAAAAAAAAAGAATTTATTCAGCTCACTTGTGTTTGTTCCATCTAGGGAATTAAAGTTTATTAATTTACTGGCATATATAGCATTGTCAGTTGCCATATGACAATATCCCAACCAACCTGGATTGCAAATATATATGACTGTATTCATGGAACTGAGCCAAGACAGAAAGTAAACAATATAATAAATTATTGAATAAAATTAATAGAACGATATGAAGGTGTTAACGTTTGAATGAACTGGGATGCTTGAAATGGATAGAATTAGATGTTGCATAATATGTGGTTCAGGAAATTAAAGTTTGAAGCATGATATAAGAAGAGAGATCTAAATTCAACACATTGGTTTACAAGTTATAAATGATGACTCATTTGGCATATAGGGACTAGCTGGGAGTACAAATTTGTCAAAATTTGAATACATATAAATGCGCTAATGTTAGCACATTGGTAAATTAATATAATATAGATTGATTGTTTATTTTCATACCCAATGGTGATCTAAGCTCTTCAATAAATTATATATCAATGACAAATCTTACATAATACTATTTTCATTTTATCTCATTGACGAGATGTAGTTTATAAATCATTAAATTGATAAATTTATTCTATTTACATATAATAACTGGAAATAACTAGAAATTGATATTAAATATTATCAAGTATTGTAATTTATAAAATTATGGAAAAAACCAAGTTTATCATCAAAAAATGAATAGCAAATAAGATATGTATTATGAAAATTTAGGTAATTACCTATTTTAAAAAGTTGTTCAATATTTCAAATATTATCCTGTAAATACGTACGGATATTGTGGCAATTTTGTGTTTAAACTTCAGCATCAGATGATAAAATAAACTGTTAGGGATCATTAATTTTCATTTAAATTAGGGGGTTTTATGTCCAACTCCAATGACATTATCTCTAAATTTTAATATATATCAAATAAATTCTAATGTGCAAATTTAATTGAGCGAATTGCATTTGACAGCTATACCCTAAAACATGAATACTTTATTCCTAGTAATAGGTTGATCTTTTCTTCATATGGAAATGAATTTAATAATTCACAATTTTTTATTCAAATTTCATTCACCATACGATTGGTATCCTTTATATATCATTCAGAAAAAAAGTGAACATGCCTGATATTTTTTTTAGAAAAAGGTTAATTACGCGGTATACGAAATTTAACGAAGTTTATTAAAAAAAATAGTAAACCTCACTACATAGAATGACTGAATGATTAGTGCTGAGTCTCAGAATTTTTCATGTAAATTGATACTTCATAAAGAATGCCTTGCTTTGAAACTTCTTACTTATATATGTCACATCGTTAATATTTTTGTATGTTGGTTTTAATTTCTGTCTCTTAATTTATTGGTTGATCAGATGGTTCTCATAATCTCATTTGATTCGTATGTCTCCTTATTTAATAAATATTACTTTGACTTTTATAAAAAATACTTGGGGGTATTAATAATACAATATTAACTCCTAAAACAATCAATCTACTCTTATTTAAAGATATTTTATTATTCATTATGCGGTTCGTACATTTATTATTTTCAATTTTTCTAAATTACAATATTTAAAATGGAGTAAATATTAAATGAATATTTTTTCAAAAAATATACAATTTTTATGCAAAATCTGAGAAAACAAAAAATATATATAATCAGCCCTACGAATTGCAAAAAAAAATTGGTAATTATGAAAATGGTACTGATGAAAATAGCCAAGGGGTTCGAATTTTTCGATCGAATGACCAGAACGATAGATTTTCTGCCGCATGATAAATTTTCTACCGTGCAGGAGCCAAATTTTTCTATTCTGAAAATTATTTACAACTCTAACCATGTATAGAAAATTATTTACAATAGTGATCATAAGTAGCAAAGTTTATGGACATTTAATTATGATTTTGACCAAAATTCTTTAAATTAGACCCACTTAGATTGATAATACGAAAATAGATATGAATTTATACGGCAGCTGGTGCGGACTGAAAATCAAAAGGCAAAATTATAATTAAATGAGAACTTTTTGCTATATATGATCGAAATTGTAACTAATTTTTATGTATAGCCAACAATTAGCTCAAACTTTCCTAAGTTTGTTGATTTGAAAAATCAAATTGAATTTAACCATTTCTTGTGTATTAAGAATAATTGTAGGGCATTTAAGCAAATGCACAAAATGAACACAAGAGATGATCAAGGATGACCCAAAAGCAAGTTTAGAAGATCAAGATCAAGATGAAGACTTACTTAGGTTAATTAGACTTAGTTCTATTTAAATTTGGATACAAAAGAGCAAGGAAATTCAAACCAAACAGTGTATAGCGTTATAACACTAAACTTGGCGTTATAACGCTAGATGTCCAAAATGATAATTTCTGGCCAAAAACCTACATCGGAACAAGATAGCGTTATAACGTTATATATGGCGTTATAACGCTAAATTGCTGAAATGTTCAAAATGAATTTTAAAATAGAAAATGAACAAATAAAATTTCAAAACATCAAGAATATGTCTTAGATATAATTTAAGTTTAGAAATATAAACTTTATTTGATCAAAAACATCATTTGAATTAGTAGCAAAATTATCTACACAAATTTCCAGAGAGATGGCGTTATAACGCCAAGGTAAGTTCAAGTGCCAAAATTGGCTAAGTACTGGAAATTTCTGTAGAAATTTGGTATAACGTTATAATGCTAACTTTGGCGTTATGACGTCAGACAAATCCCAACGGTCAAATTTCTTGTCCTGGCACTAGATAGCGTTATAACGCTACCAGGAACTTGGTTCCAACGGTCATATTTTTTGTCCATATCCAAGATAGCGTTACAACGCAATCTTTTTTCTATAGAAGATAGTGTTATAATGCTATCTGGCGCAGAGCTGCTTTTGGCCAGTATTGAGCCATATATAAACTCTTATCCCTCAACAATTGAAACTGATGTTCTATCAAATCAAAAATCTTTATGCCATTGTTGAGCTTAGTTTCATTTGCTAAATTCTTGCTCTAGTTCCAAGTTTAATTAGCTAAATCTAATCTAGGGTTTATAGAGAATTTAGTTGTTTGCAGGGACGGAGCTACATAGGCTCAGGGTGGGTAAGCTGACCCACCCTGAAAAAAAAAAGTTTCAAAATTGACTATGTAATTAGAAAAAAATTCTGAAAAATAGGCTTATAATTTGGATCTTATTTAAAATATTCATGATTTTGAATCACCCTAGGAAAAAAATTGAAATGTTGAACCACCCTGAAAATTTTTCTAGATCCGCCCCTGACTTGTTTGAGTGATTATATTTAATTATCTTCCATTTAGAAGTGTCAAATTTGTGAGTGTGTGTGTTGCCTTGAGCTCCACCGAAGTGTGTAAGTGAGTTCAAGGAAGTCAGCTCGATTCTCCACCGGTGTGTGTAAGCAAGATAGAGTCCGGCATCGGGTTAGGATTGGCGGCTCCATCGGTGTGTGTAAGAGAGCCTCAATTCCGAAGTTGTAGCGCTAAGCAAGCGATTATTGTTTAGTGTAGCGGACCAGGCTTGTTACCACAAGAAGCGAGGGCACCGAGGACCCGGAGAGTAGGCATGGCCGTTTGTGCAAGCCGAACTCCGTCAACATGCGATCGAGCTTTTCTCTTCCATTTTCTCTATTTACATTTTCTCAATTCAATTAGTTTAAATTGCTTAAATTGTTTGTGAATTGAATTGAGTTGTGTTTGAATTGCTTGATTAGAGAATTAATTAGAATTGCTTGTTAAATTGCTCAATTGAATTGTTTGTCATAATTTGTGAAATTTGCAATTAGGTCCCTATTAGATTGAACCGATTAAAATTAGTTAAGCATCTAGGCCCCTAGGTTCTACACCAACATCGTAAATAAATGTTAAAAATAAAAAAAGGCAAACAAAGGCCGCACGCACGATAGAAAATCTATCGTCCAGAAAAAAACTCGCACGATACGTAGAAAATCTACCGTTTTGATCATTCGATCTAGAAATTTGATCCCCTTAACTATTTTTATCAGTACAATTTTCATAATTATAAAAAAGATTGTACGAATTGCTTAAAAGAAACCCACACCAGTGTTGCCATTATGAGGACAATGGACACTAAATTTGGAAATGTTCGATCAGATCATACGGTAAGGATATTTAGATAAATTGTTTTTCTTTTACTCAGTCCTGCAAAATTTGCTGGTGTTGCTATGTGTAGCCGATGTCTGACAACTGTTGAGGTATTTTATTGTTTAGCTTTTGTTTTTTTTTGTCGAATCTGTGCTTTGCCTGACTCTGAAATAAATTATAAATAACATTCATGATTCTAATTTCAATTTTTGATAACGATGATTCAATTTTTTAGCGTTAATTTTCACATGTGTTATCTGAACACATGAGTTCAAAAATTCAAATTCTCAATCAAAAAATTACTAATTAAAGTTGCAAATATAAACAAGCTTATGCCAACTCAAAGGTATTATAACAACAAACCTAAGTTTAATACATCTAGAGGACTTTATTACAAAAAATTCAAGTTAGAAACAACAAAGAGTCATTACCATAAGAAATCTTGTTTTGAATACAAAGTAAAAACTCAATATTTTTGCGCAATAAATATACCTTGGATATTAAACAATTCAAACCTTATTTGTAATTATTGTAATAACCACCATGGTCATATGACTTTTGAATGTCCCTTCAAAAGAAACAAACATAAAAAATTTATGTTTGGATTTCTAAGTCTTTCAATTAAACTTGATTAACTTTGAGTATTTCAAAAAGTAGATCCTAAAAGAATGTTCAAATTAGTAATTACATATTTTTTTCAATACACATAGGTATGTTTGGCCTTATCATTTAAGAAATATTTTTGAATTATAGATAATGATCGTTCACACCACATAACGGGCAACAAACTTGTGTTTAAGAGTCTTAAGTCCTTTGATGGAGGTCAAGTCACCTTTGAAAGTAATGAACGTGAGAGTAAGATAATTGAAATTGATAGCATACATGTGACTATGAAAATGTTTATTTAGTTGATGACTTAAATTTTAACTTGTTGAGTGTATGTAAGTTATGTGATTCTTATTTTCATCTTAGTTTTAATGACCAAGAATGCTCATCGTACCATATCGAAACCAATGAGTTAGTCTATACCGATAGAATAATCAAGAATGTCTATTATTTTCACATCAACCATTTTATTACCAGTGAACTTTGTTTAAATGCAACCAATTCGGACTCATGATTATGGCACCGATGGTTAGGTCACACTTCATTCAATTCCATTAAGAAACTAGTCAATCTTGAGTTAGTGCGTGGATTACCAATTTTTAGGATAAATGTTGATAACATGTGTGATGCTTATATGAAAGATAAACAAATCAAGAGTTGTTTTAAATCAAAAGACCGAATCTCAACCAAAAGACCTTTAGAACTTATTCACATGAACTTGTTTGAACCAATTAACATACCTAACTTGACCAAGAAAAAATTGTCTTTGTTTTTGTTGATGACTATAATAAATACATGCGGGTCAACTTTGAGATACAAATAAGTGGTTTGTGAGTACTTTATTGACTTTTGCTCACAAGTAGAAAACCAAAGAGATGTAAATAGTCTCCATTCATAGTGATCATGAGCAATTTGGTGCTCCATGGAACACCCTAGCCTATATATATATATATATATATGAGGAGGGATCAAATGACAACAATTTGGTGACACCAACTATGACAACAACTATTTTTTCATTTTCAATGTCCAAATTGTTGATCCAAACCATTGAACATGATCTCCACAATAAAATACGCTTATAGATCAAATTTTATATTTTTTACTATTTATTAAGGGTGCAAAAATATGTCAAAGTTACAACAACTTGAATCGTTGAATTTTACACCCATCTTAATAAATAGTAAAAAATAAAAAATATATAAAATTTGATCTGCAGGAGTATTTTATTATAGAGATCATGTTCAACGGTTTGGATTAACAATTTAGACCTTAAAAAAAATGATTGTTGTTATAGTTGGTGTCACCAAGTTGTTGTCATCTGATCCCTCCTCTATATATATATATATATATATATATATATATATATAGAGAGAGAGAGAGAGAGGGGACATAATGCATTCACTTTTGTGTGCTTCCAAAATCCACACCATTTATCATGCATGCATTTTTATGCAATTAAATCTAAAGCATCCATTGATTTTAATGAATGATGTAGATTTGAAGATCAAAAAATGAAGACATTATATCCTCCTCATATATATATATATATATATATATATCTGAATAGTATGGTTAAATTATGGTATCAATTACGATCTCTCTTAAGATTTTTCAGGTGAAATATATGAACATGACACTGTCTGGTTTCATGTTTGACAAGACTTAATAATGGTTTCATGTAGTTTATGGCACTAGACAACGGCCGCTACTTTAGTAATAATATACATCAAACACTACAAAACAAATGTTAATAAATTTCTACTACTGTATTAGACACAAAAGGCTTTCCAATAATAATAATATATAGCTAGCAAAAATATTAAATCTTTTACAAATCACGGAGCATTTTACCCTTCTTGCAATATGAGGTCAACCCTAAAAGAAGGTTATCAGAAACTTGGAACCGGACAGTAAGGCATTGTTAAATCAAATAGAGAAATTACTCTTCCTCATCTTCAGCCGGTAGTGTTGGGGAGCTTGAGCACACTGTGTTGTTGTGGAGCTCTTTAATTTTTTCAGCTGGACTGCACTTCCCTGCAATTTATTCACATTGCAAGATTTCAACAAAAAGTTCATGAAACGAACTAATATCTTGTCAAGGTTGATTAGCTCTCAGTGCCAATATTGTACCAGTCAGCGTAGGTCTTTACATCAGGCACATGTTACTAGTTTACTACCAAGTATTACCAGATCTCACTGAAACTGCATCAATATTGACTGTGTAGACAGCTATGCAGCACAGATTTGGCTATGCTAATCCATATCCTATATGATATGGACATCATTTTTTGAAAATATAGGATAAGGATATTTCCTGTATAAATATTATTTTTATTGAACATAGGACCAAATACAGATGGTGATGGAACTCATCTTTCTATTCAAATCCCGCAAGAGACATTTGAAAAGCAATAAATGTCTGGATTAACATGAGCCCTTATATAAAAATATATATTTTTATTTTTTTATAAACATGTATAAAAAAATATTATCTTTTCCCAACATATTGTTAGAAAATTTAGAAGCTGTCCAAAAAATTTGTTTTTTAAGTACCAATTTTCAATCTATTCTAAAATGTGTAGGGCCAAAATGGAAAAAAAATGTATATTCAAATAATAATGTATACACGTTTTTTTTGTTCTCATTATTCAAAGGTATGGTGGTACTTGAGAACTTGAGATGCTCCAATGGCATGATGAAAAATGAAAACAATGCGAACTAACAAACCAATAAGCTCTGTACTAAAATGTCTGTGCTAAAATCTTCACATACCATTCAAGCTCAATAAGTGATTGCTAAGGTTCATAGTTTCCATTTTATAATGTTGGTTACATATTCAACTAGATATTTTGAGCTATTGCAATAAGCCAGCAAAAAACAAATGCAATTGCAAGTACAGAGAGATCGTGCGTGTTTTTATAATACAAGACCGAAAGGTATTCGAGCTTTTAGTGCCACCCTTATATCACACATCAAGTTTTGGATTGTTCATATAGACATGGAAGCACATATTAATGCAGATACTCCCCGGCTCAGTGGAGGATCTGGAGGTGATGATATAGCAAATGGTGTGGGGTTCAAGAGATCTAACAATGTCAATAAGACCGCGTGATGACATATGGATGATCTCTAAATTCTGTTTTGCCATTATATGTGAAGTATTCTAGTAGATGTTGCTTGGGTTATCGGTTGTGCTAGTGGATATTTATTATGAGCTAGTAGAATAGGTAGGAGTTTGATACTAGCAATACAAAATTGTAGGGGCTTAATGAGAACGGAGTGCAGAGATAGGATAGCAATTTTGATTTTGGATAAGTATCGGGTCTGATAGAAAATATACGGATGAGGTATTGATTTACTAAAAGAAAATATGTCTGATGTTAATGTAATTGGGATTTCTTTCCTTACGTAAAAAACCCGATGGTGTACCATTTTTTATCATAAAAAAACTAAGTGATAAGCCTCCATTTTACAACATTAATGTACAAACTGCTTGGCAAACCTAGAGATTGAACAATAACATCATTAATTGTTTTCATATGATCACATCAGTTCTTCTATACAATCTAGAGGAACAAAGTATTATTACAAATTCAGATCAGTAGTTCAATGTTGGAGTTGTGATAGATAATATCATAGATAGGTTGGTATAGTATGCTTCTGTTTGCTGATGAAAGATGAATAACTAGGCATGTAAATGATGAAACTGTACCCATTTTTTCTAAGAGAGAAGAAAACTAAAATAAAAGAGAATATGTGAACTATAAATCAAAACAAACGACGTAAACATTGCAACGACATAATCTGTTTGTTTGCAATGGAATTAATTAACTGTAGTACAATAAGTAAAAACTTTGCAATAGTGATCGTCATTTAAAATCCTAATTCTTGATAACCAATCCACCCAGAACATGTTGACACCCAACCTTGGAGAAGAAGACAAAAGGTAATTACTATGCAATTGGTTGGTAATGAGATTTCTATTTGGGGTTGTTCTCCGGACTTTGCAGAGAAGAACAAGAAAAGATCAATGCCAGCATTTAATAATTTTTATTCTAATAGGAATGAAAACAAAGTCCATGGGTACAGTTTTTATTCTATTTGAACAAACTTCCTCAGGAGGGATGTATTTGAAATATGAAACGAGCAAAGAAAATAAGGACATTAGAGGCTCTTGACTTGTGGGAAAACCTGCTACTATAAGCAGGGGACTGGAGAGAGCATGCAATACTCAAATTAATAAAGTGGTGTAATTAAGAGTTTGATTGCTCTTTGTAATTAAAAAAAATACAGCTATCAAGAAGAGATCTAGGTTACTAATAATTCTCATGCCAATATTATCTAAATTGGATCTTCTGCAAATAAAATCCTACCTATGAAGGTTAATTGAAGTGATTGACTACATCAGATCTAGTTGTTATTAATAACTTCTTTAACTTCAAACAATCGACTAATTTGTATTGAAAGCCAAGTTCTGATACATTAACTTGGATTTTTACTTCAATTTGGGTTCATCAGGGGCAAACAAAATCAACAATATTTAACAAAACACGCATGTTTGCATAACTTTAATCTACCAGTAACCATCACAGATATATTGAGTGTTATACAAAAGCAAAATAGCACCTAGTAAAATAAGACTGCTTACAGAAAATTTGATACCTGAACAACGTGGTATACTCCAAACAGCAATGGAGGTTGCAGTACATGTGGGATCACATATTGCCTTGTTATCTTCATGATTGACATTCATGGACAGCATCCATGAACCTATTGTGACATCTTCGTTGCTAAACATTCTTAAACTACAAACATAACAAGAGATTACCAAAAAAAGGTTGCAGGGAACAGTATCTCATTTTTGAAACTAGTATTTTGCTATATTTGGAGTTATTTGCTAATAATACCAAAAGTTTATGTTTTTTTAACTAACAGCTAACTTTACTGCAGTGGAAAGGTAAATTTTATTCAAAATCACTTCCATCACACTAATCGAATGTAAGTTTCATTTAAAGATGTCATTAAAATGTTGCATACTTGCTGTCTATAATGAGAAACATTGGTACCATTTGCAATTATTATGAATACTGTAATTATTAGAAGATACACAGTAACATAGTGACGAAACTGAAGGAAAACAATATCCAAAAGTACCTATCATTTTTTGCAGCAGCTAAAGCAGCCACAACATCAGAGGAAAGAGCATATATCGGTCCATATGCATGTAGGAAGTATTCAGTGCCAATTAAATCCCCTTTACTCTCATACCTAGCATCTATGTGTCAGTTAAAAACAATTACAGCAAGAAACTTCATATGAACTATAAACAAAATCATCAAAAATTACCACTGATTCTTGGGATCAGTGATTACTGGGCCCTTTTTCATGCATCCAATGTAAGTCATCCGATGTGCTCGATCCTTGCCAAGAAGTGTTGCAAGTCTATCTGGATACATTGTTGGAGATACAGAAGAGATCATAAATTCAAGAAGTACAGAAAAATCAGAACATGCACCACACTGAAATAACCCTAAAAGTGAATGAGTATATATTTGAAACACCTATACTTTCTAAGAATTATTTGTCCCCTCTTTTATTTTGAGAAATCCCTTTAATATATGAGCTTTATTGGTTAGCAAAAGCCCATCCCATGTAAATATTCCCAATTTGAACTTTCAAGGTATTATAATATTGTATTCTTCAATGGGAAATCGAGCACTGATGCCTAACTGTATAGATGTGATCTTCTTTATATAACTTCTACCTGGACGTAAATAGATGTCATCATCAGCTTTTACATAGAAGTCGGCGTCAAAGAGATCAAAAGCTGCTTTGAAGAATGCTAACCTAGGCAAAATACAATGAATAAAACAATAAAATATATATACTTGCAGGTACGGTCTTCCCCCACATTGTACCGTAAACCAATATTGCAATGAGCCCTAAAACCTTTTTTTAACGGTATATTGGCTAATCAACCACTTATCGGAATATAAGTGTTGATTTAACAAGCTTCAGCCTTAGTTTAGCTTAAACTATGCAATTGAACATTACGTTAACCAATTTTACTTACTAACAGTGCCCTAACTAATCCCAATGCAAAAGCACAACACAATAGAAAAGCATTAAACATATGTTCAGCAATTAAAATATAGTTAAATAAAAGGGCAAATATCAAACTTGGCCAAGTTAATTACATGCAGATGCACAGTAGGATAGTACCATCTTTTTGGGAAGGATGAAAAGGACTTGAGGTTTATGACAATACAACTTACGTCTTCTGTGGAGGCTTTGTATGATCTTCATCAGCATCAATAAACATGAAATCATGATATATGTCGGCTTCTTTTCGAAGCTCGGACATATTTTTGGAATCTTCTGTGCGCCCAATAACAAATCTAAATGCTAAACCACTTCCATGCTCCAAGCTGCCAAAATGAAACAAACTAAAATAAGATAATTGCATACTCCACTTTCCTTTATTGCTACTCCTATACAAAACCATAACTTTCAAAATAGCTTCCTCTAATTTTAGTAGTAACTGTAGAGTATAGACCAACCATATATTCATTTCAGTTGAATTATAATATTTGCATTGTGAACTGATCCCCATAATTGCAGACATGTTGTATATGCACAAAGATCAACCAGAGAACAATGCTACAAAAGTACAAAACCAATTCTACATTCTAATAACAAGATCCGCAAAATCTCACCTGACAAGACCATCAGTGTCAGGAGGGAACCAGGTGCTCCGAAGCGCAGCCCGCTTGTCAGCGGATCCAAACCCAGTCTGAACTCCGACAAGCCCAACCACCTTCGGCCTTGCAGGTGCCTCAACACCAGTTTGATCAACAAGGTGTGTGCGCAGAGAATCCTCGGCTCGGCCGCACCGGTATACCGTGCGGGTCTTGACGGGTGGGGGAGAGGCAGAGAAGGCGTAAATGAGGCTTGAAACAGCGAGAAAGAGGGAGACACCGGAGAAGACAAGGAGGAACCGTCGGGAAGGGAAGGAGGAGGAAAGGGGATGGTGGTGATGATGAGGTTTGAACCGCTTGGATTTGTCTTTGTCGTTGTCGTTGTCGTCGGATGGAGGCGTGTAGTAGGGGAGCTGGTGCGACCGCATTTGGGGAAATAGATCTGATTGGTTATTGATCGATCGCGCGAGGAGGAAGAAAAGGGGTGAAAGGAGGAAGGAGTAGAGATGAAGTCAGCTCAGAAAGAAAGTGTCAGTTCAAGGGACCATGTCTCTCGCGTCGATTATGTATATTCCAGATCCGACAGTCAATTAAAACGAACGGCGTGATGTCTTACTTCGACTTGTTGGTATCCTCCTTTTGAGTCTGTATATGCTGTTATTCTTATTTCTCAGGGAATAATAGATTCTAGTTATTTTGTTATTGATCGTACGATTTATATGAACGGCACTAATGAATTGTACGAAACTCGTTGTATTATATAAATTATTTACAAGATAAAATAAACTATCGGATATATAGAATAATAGGACCGTGTTATTTCCTCGGAATAACAGCGGATATGAATTCCCTCCCTTTGCGTAACTTCCTCTATCTATAAGCGACACAATTAGCAATTTTGTAACTCTCCAACGGAGGAGGTCGTCGTCAGTCTCCCCGCCTCTTCCTTCTCTCCTCTTCTTCCCTTTTTCTCTCTCCTCTTCTCCTTTTCCTGATTCTGATTTTAAGAGTTGATGAGATCGTGATGAGTCTGAGGCTTATTCAATGAATCACAGTCGTCCAGATCGAGATGTTGATTCTAGATCTGATGATTCTCAGAGGTTGATTCAATGAGTCTCGTGATGAGATCGTTAGGAGTCTAGGCTGAACCAATGAGTCTCAGAAGTTGAAGGAGTCTCTCCAATCTAATGAGTCTCGTGAGGATGCTGGGTTTGTGATGTGTCGAGGCTGACGATGATTCTCATACGCTGATCCAGATTGACTCAGAGGGTGATTCCAAATTCGAGTCTCAGATCGTCGGGTCAAAGGGTCAGACGACGATGATGAGTTAGAGATGATACTATGTCAGAGAAGATGATGTAGCTGACATGAGGTGTGTGCTGATAGTGCTAAGATCCGATGATGTTGTCTCAACGACGACGCTAAGATGAGTACTGATTTGAGTTAGTAGACAGGGGGTCGATAAAACCATCAATTGTGGATGAGCTCAATCAGTCTAGACGAGTGGTGATGAGCTCCAATGCTGAGGGTGATACTGGTAAAACAATTGTGTGAGATGGAACAAGGGCTTGTTTAGATTGTCGTGCTGGTACAAATCGTTGTGCTCGTACAACAGTTAGATGTTGTGCCAGATCAGAGCATAACAGGGTTGATATTGTACCATATCAGAGCTCTGAACAAGGATAGTGGGGTGCCAGATCAGATCAACTTGAAATCTGGTGATGATGTTGGCCGGGTAATTGCAGTTGGGATGCTGAGATAATGGAGGAGACTCGGTTGAGTCTGTAGATGCTAACACTATTTCTCAGGGTTGTTTTGTATTATGGTACGGATCACAAATTGTTATAGTAGAGGAGCTTGATATGGTAGAGGGATTGTTAGTGAGATATGAGAGGTGATAGTGGTGTTTGAGATTGATCGAATTTGCTGGGAGAGATGAGTGTGTCTGGTGATTTGTTCGTGGACGTATGCAAAGCACGGTCGAGATGTGACCCGAGGATTGTGAGGCAAAGATATAACCGAGCGATATTGGAACGGATTTCACTTTAGTTCGAGCGCGACGACTGGCTAAGCAACATTGAACTAAAGTGAAATCCGTTCCAAGATCCTATCTAAGCGACAATTGGCTACCATTTTCCCATCCTATGTAAGCGACATTGACGGCGACTGGTAGAGGTGCAATATGCCTGTTGGCAAATGCAAGATATGTCGTACCCTATTGTCAACCATTTGGATAAGATGGTAAAGTGGTAGAATATAATTGTATGAAATCAGAAAGTTTATACTAGTTTTGATTTTGTGTTTAGATTTAATCAAAGGAGTTAGATTATTTTAGGATATAGATTGTGAGTGTGTGTTAGTTGATATCGTGTGATGGTTTTATGTTTAGGTGTATGTTTCGTTTTTGTTAAAAAAAAATGAAATAGTTGACGCTTCTCATTTATTTCAAAAAACAAAAAACAAACGGCGTCAGTGTGATGTACGAAATTCGCATTATTATAAAATTTATCTACAAAATAGAATAAGAACCGTCCGATCTGAAATAAAATAAAGAGTCGTGTTATTTCTTTAGAATAGCATCATATACGGAATCCTCTCGTTTGTGTGTGTGTGTGTGTGTTAGATAGAAATCAGTTGTGATTCTGTAATTGTCCTGGACCTTCCCGTACTATTGTCGGAGTTGGTCGCGCTGCGTAATCAAATCCTCTGCGACGTTTGGCGTTTCAAGTATTCTCTCATTCTCTCATTCTCAGGCTGTGAGGCTGAGGCTCCGAATGTCAAAGTTGTTAATTATCTGTCCTACTTTTGATGTATATTGGATCATAACAGCTAAGCTTTCTAATATAATACATTAATACTGTTAACTACTCATTTTGTAATCTACTCGTGAAATTATTACAAAAATATTACTGAAGAGGTAAACGAAGACCTCAATCATATCTCTGTAAAGACAAATAGTAAGAACAATTTTCTACTATATATTTTAACTGCAATAGTCGTGGCTTCTATTGCCCTGACAAGGAATAATACATTAAAAGTACAATAAAAAAGACGGATATAATTCAAAATTTCAATTCCCAGCTAAAGTATCAGTACAAGTTGAAAAAAGCAAGTGCAATACAATACACAATTCAGTTAACACAAGACATCCTACGGGCTTATAATATTCTGCATTTCATAGCACAAGGACCGTCTCAAAGAGTTCCATCCGCATGGTAAATTATAATATACTTATATTACCAAAAAAAAATAAGAAAAAAAACTAAAAGTAACAATATTAAGAAAAACAAAGACACTTTCAAGTAGCAGCTTTGGTCTGACTAGGCTATCTTTTTTGCCTCTGCGGAAGAGAAACTACAATCTACAGTTCTACCATGCTGAAACCTTCTTCCACCAAAATTCAGCCACCAGACTAGCAAAAAGATCATCTTGCTGCTGAAACCTTATCAGTCTATTTTCACTGATGCATATATTTTCCTAACAAACCACAGGCATGCATAGAACCCAATCGTACCAGT
>CAXKVX010003740.1:0-46453 GCA_964058865.1 Eleocharis quinqueflora
ATCTTGTGCTTTACTGTAGTCAGACTATTGAACCATCTAGTACATTCACAATTTTGCTATAGACTCGTTGGTGCAACCACCCAAAGCACTGAAGGCCATGTATTGTTCTAGAAGTTAGTTACAAATAAATAATTTATGATGCAACAACGTCTGTTAGAACCAATTAGAATTAGTTACAAATGTTTTCTATACAATCCTCTATTAAAACATGTACTGGCACCATTGTAATTTGTGGAAAAATGAGAATGAAAACTTCTGTCCCAAATTTTCTCTCTGTGAAATCTGAAACTGTTTCAGAAAGAAAGCATAATTTCACATTTTGTACTGGCACCATGGTACCTCATGAGAGATATCTTACTATTTTTTTTATTGTCAGTTTAGCCTGACAATTAAAAAATAGGATTTATAATTTTCTTCTTAAACTCAATGGCATGGTTGTATGAAATAATGAATGCTTTCACATTTTGCTAACCTGTAAACATGTTATTCGTTTTCAGGTCATGAAAATGAGACTAATAATAGAGCCGCCTGGAACGAGTTGCAACGAGCATTTCTCGTAGAAATGCTTGTTGAATTTGATAGACCTGGTATGCGCTTACAAAATGCATGGAGCAGTGTTGCATGGAATGAAATAAACCAACGTTTCAAAGCAAAGTTTCCTAATGCAAATTTCACGGTGAAGCAACTTAAGGAGCAAGAACGTACTCTTAAAAAACAATACAAAGCCATAAAAAGGTTGTCAGAACAAAGCGGGTTTGGATGGGACCCCGTAAGAAAAATGGTAACGGCACCTGAAGAAGTTTGGGTCCCACTTCTGCAGAAAGATAAGGAGGCTAAAAGATGGTATAACAAAACATTTCCATACTACGATGATCTACACAACTGGGGAGTATTTGGATGGGAAGTTTTGCATGTCTGTAATTAAAAAGCTCTTTGTAGTTTCATGGCTTTTGTTTTGCTCGACCTTGCTCTTGAACATGGTACCTCATGACTCGATATGGTGCCAGAAACTGGGGAGTATTTGCATAAACTGCATCAACTAAGTAATATTTACCTTGTGGCACCGTAAATCCATCATCTTGCACTTTGTAATACAGCTGCATCAGAGGCTGATCCTTCCCACCCGACCATTACATAAGTGAATCGATTATCAAAATCACAGACAACCATAACATTTTGTGATAACGACTGTTTTCTATTACGATATGCATCTTGTTTACTTTCTTCAATAGTAATTGGAATATGAGTTCCATTAATAGCACCAATGCAATCCTACATAAATTGTGAATTTTGTAATGAATGAACTGTGAGAAAATAAAGTATATATTTTTAAATAATATATATTTAAACATTCATATATAAATACCTTAAAAAGGATAAAATTTTGGACGCGATGCAATATATTGAGGCGTACAAGAAAGCGGAGGAATGACAATCTCTGAAGATAGTTGAGTGATAGCATACAACACATGGTGAAAATGACGACTTACATTGTCACCCGAATGTTGAAATCGTTCTTGCACAGTGCGGTTACTTGCATTTTTAGCAAGGGTGTAGAGGAGCATGGCTACTTGCTCTTCCACTTGAATCAATCCATCACTGAGTAGATTTTTTTCTCTCAATAACTTGACTAACGCACGAAAAACATAAGACTCCATACGAAATTTTCCACTTGGCTCAAATAAGCTTCTCTCTATGTAAGGCATGATCACGTTGACATATTCATCATGATCATTTTCAAGTCTTCTTAAATGAGAAGGATTCATTTCTTTTCTGAGTTGTTGTCAAGAGAGTGGGTGATTTAGTTATGTGAAGTTATAGAAATTATATAGAACTTTCAAGAATAGTTGTGTACATCAACAATTTCACGGATTGCTATTTTATATAGTCTTCACATGTTGCCAAGGCTTGTACAGAAGCTAATACATGCATGTGACAGCAATGTGGAGACAAATGATACATATTGACAATATGCCTCACAAGAAAGTTGTTTCAGGTTGGATTTGTATATAAACTTGTAGGTGTTGATGTTAATTGCATTAATTTAGATTAAGACTATAATTTTTTTTGAGGTAAAGATGAGGGTCAATGCCCCCAAATTTATAAATTAAGGATCACAAAGTGATCAAAAGTACAATATTTACAAAAATAAGAGAGATAAAGTAATGATAAAACCAAAATAAAACTATCAAGAACACTATTTACAATGAAGCCGCTTTCTTGTCATTCTCTCATCACCGAATGAATTAGCATCGTTTGTCCAGCTACTTTCGAATTTGGCTAGCCATACCAGCATCGCATGTCTTGCAACACCTCTCTCACTGTGTTGACCATTGCCTGCTCCTTATTAGCAAAGATATGCCTACACATTTCCCTCCATATTATGTAGTTTGTAACAACCTCTATTCTTCTATGAGCCATACTCTGAGAAGGTGAGATTAACATCACATTTGAGCTAGGCGACGTGTATAGCGAGCAGACATCTAGTTTGCCTTGAAGTATAGAGGCAATGTAATCCCTTAGCTGCCTAGCATGCGAGCAGGCTCGAAATAAGTGGTGAGCAGTTTCCATATCCCTCTTGCACATTGGACATCTATTTATCAGGTGCCATCCCCTTTTTATCAAGTTGTCAACCGTAGTCAACTTATCTGATATTAGAAGCCACGCAAATACCAGCACTTTTGGTGGTCCCCCCATACTCCATATGTGAGATGTATCAGTATTGCAATTGGGGGAATTAGCTATAAATTTATAGATAGACTGAGTAGAGAATGTTGTAGCTCTCATCCAAATAACCTTGTCTTCTAATTCGTGTAGGGTGACATGATGCAGTAGCTGTTGCAACTCTAGTATCTCAGAGTGATCCTCTTGGTTGAATCTGTCACATTGCCATAGTCTATCTCCCACGTAGTGAGCCACTGAGACATCATCAAATCTTGTCGCATTGTATAATTTGGGGAATAATAATTTCAAAGGCCAATGAAGCCAGTGATCATGCCAAAAATACGTTCTGTTTCCATGTCCTACTTCATACCTGATAGAACAATTATAAGCACTTGCAATCTTTCCAATTGCCATCCAAAACGATGGGCTATTTGTATGAAGCCAGGGCTTGTGATGCTGCATCAACATTGGCGTGCCTTCCTTCAACCATTGATCTTTTTCCCATAACCAACACCACTTAAGCAGCAAAGCTGTGTTAGTTATCTTAATATCTCGTATCCCAAGACCGCCAGATTCTTTGGTTTTAACAGCCATCCTCCAATTGACCATAATTAAACCTCTCTTGAAGTTCAAAGGATTCGTGTAGCCATGCCATATGAAGCCTCTTCTAATTTGATCTAGCTTTTTAAGGAGCCACTTAGGGAACTTGAAAACTGCCATGAAGTATTGGGGTAGAGAAGATAACACCGAATTAGCTAGTACAATCCTTCCGGCTACAGACAGCATAGCTGCTTTCCACCCCGATAGTTTTGCATAGAACTTGTCAATTATTGGTTGGAAGTCACAACGTCTGATATTCTTGTCTGAGAGCGGAAGTCCAATGTATTTCAATGGAAATAACCCTGCCTTACATTGCAGTACCGATGCCAGCCCCTCTGTATATACCAAGTTGGAACACGTGATGAGTAACTCAGATTTGGCAAGATTTATCTTTAGCCCAGATGCCATGCCAAATATCATAATGGCCAGTTTGATGTTGGTCATTTGCTGAACAGAAGGCTTTAGCAAAAATAGCGTGCAATCCGCGTAGAGCAGACAATTTCTGCATCCCAAGAAAAGGGAGGCAATATAGCCAAGTTTTGTGAGTTTCTTTATCCAAATAGCTAAACCATCAATTGCCAAGTTGAACAAGTAAGGGGATAACAGATCTCCCTGGCGGAAACCTCTCTTCAACCTCATCGCTTTTCCTGCTACAACATTTATGATAATTCTGGAGCTGCCTTGTAACAAGTTGCGTTGTATAGCCAAAATCCATACACTAGGAAATCCTCTCGCTATAAGACATTGTATCAAGAAGGACCAGTTTAGCGTGTCAAAGGCCTTGCAAATATCCGCTTTGAAGATTGCCACCTTCTTATTTAGTTTAGCAGCCGATTGTAAGACTTGTTGAGCATATAAAAATCCATGTTCCTTTCTTGTAGAAAACCCGTTTCAGTCACCGTTATCAGTCTCTGTATCATTGGCTGTAACCTAGCAGTCATGATTTTTGAATAAATCTTCTGGACACTAGAGACTAAACTGATGGGTCTGTAGTCATTTACCTTTTGAGGATCAGATGTTTTGGCTTCTAAAACAATATAAGAACTACGAAATGGGCCTAAATCCATATCTCCTTGAGTGTGCGCAGCATTTAAAGCGTTACATAAGTCTGGCATTAGCAATTCTAGAAAACGCTTGAAAAAATCACCCGTGAACCCATCAGGACCAGGTGAACGACCCGATTTCCACGTTCGAATGGCTACTTTTATTTCATATGTCGTTATAGGTTGTACCAACACCGATGCTTCTGCATTATCAAGTCTATCATCACCATAGAGTCCGTTGAGATCAATGTCAGCAGTGATGCTAGATGATGATCCCATAAGAGAGCAAAAGTGAACAAAAAAGAGCTTAGCTTTATCTTTATGACATGTTAATTGTTCATTTCCATGCACTATTGTCGAAATCCAATTAGCTCTTTTTTGTGAAGTGGGCACTGCATGGAAATAACGCGTAATTTTGTCTCCCCCTAAATTCCATTGTCTTTTAGTTCCTTGTCTCCATTTAATCTCATTAAGATTTTCGATTTCTCTAAATCTTTTCTTGACCAGTTCCTTAGTGATCTTTTCAACAGCAGTGAGAGATCTGACCTCTTCATGTTTTTCTAGCCAGGCCAGTATTTCAATACACAATCGGTGTTGCTTATCTACCTTGCCTCTGTTATTTCTACTCCAGACTATAGAGACTCTTCAAATTGCTGCCATCTTTTCATGCAGCTCTAGTGGGCTAGTAGCAACTGACATCCCTTGCCACGTATCTGAAACAAGTCGAATATATTCCTCACTTCTCAACCAATAATTTTCAAAGTGAAACATGTTAGGTTGTTGGAAAGTAGTATAGACCTCACACTGAAGAGGACAATGATCAAATATATCGGAGTATAACGTTGATTGGATAGTATTTGGACACATGGAGCTCCATGTGTTTGACACCAAGAATCTATCTAATCTAACAAAGGTTGGATTTTGCCTTTCGGTTGACCAGGTAAAAGATTTGCCTTGCAGAGGTAAGCCTTGACCAGGTAAATGATTAAGACTATAATTAACAATACAATCATGTCCTTCAGCAACAAACTTAATTGAAAAAAAATCATATTAAGACTATAATCGCCAATTTAATTCATCCCAAGAAAAATCATATTAAGGCTATAATGAATATTTAGAAAGTAAGAATGTCAACAAATTAAATTTCTCACATTAAATCCCAAACAACAAACGAACACATTTGTATTGATTTTCCTATCATAATTCTCATTCTTTCCGTAGACATGGGATTCTAGTGAGTGAACTAATGGAATCCCATACTCGCAAGATCCTGTTCCCAACAAGTGGGTGACAAACGGACATGGGATGGATATGTGAATTTAGTAGATGCTTGTTAATTTGCTAAATGGTGTTTTTTTCTATATTGTATGACTGTTATTTGGTTTTCTAAAAGTAACGAAAACAGGCGGTTTATAGTCTCTTTTGTCGAACTATGCCTTTTGGGTAGAAAACATCAAACATTGCGACCAATCAGACAAAATATTCTTTCTAAAAAGTAAGAATCATCCAATACCACATCATAAACATGCTATATATTTTCCTTATTATACCTGCAATTTCAGATAATTAATAAATCTTGTTAATGTTTCATTGTTTTGTCATTCATTAATTGAACAATGATTAGAATTTTAATGTCTGAGCAACTCAATTCAAAAAATGATGCTTCTCACTCTCAGTATTACATAAATTCTAAAGAACTTCAAATTCAAATTCAAATCAGATAATAGCACGAGTTTAGATGCAAGTAACATTCATGAGGGACCCGGTTTTCTATTCAACACTGGCCTCGTATTGACAAATTTGTTAGTTGCAAGGATATTAATATTGTTTTTTTTTTCTCATAGAAGTATTTTCTATAAAGAAAAAAGCCAAGTCAAAGAAATTCAACTACAAAATGGAGATGCTAATACAGTGTTACAACATATCATACAATGATCAACTTGACCTGAAACAGCAACAAGTTAACTTTATCAAGCAGCCTACCGAAACTTCTTAACCATGCTAACTGTAACAAAAGAATACCCTATCTAGTTCTCTATCTGACAAGCTTGCTTCTCAGCTTTGGTACGTCCGTAGTACATGGGCTTGCTGCCGGGGTAAACAAGAAAATTCCATCCGACCGGGGAACCACCAACCACATACGACCCTTTAAAACCATCCTCCAGGTTCTTAGGCACATATTTTAGTTCAGCTGCTACTGCCTCCTCACTAGGGAGATTAATATCAGAAGTAGATGCGCCTTTCAAATTGTTCGGAGTGCAAACCTCATAGGCTTCATCTTTTGCTGGGGTTATTGAAGATGCTTTACGGGGCTTAAGAGCAGCCAAATCACTTTGCAGCTGCTTTGATAGTTCTACCACAGTCTTTATCTCTGCCATAATAAAGAACAGAAATACAAGTAAAGAGACGTGTGAACACTTAAGTAGCTCAATATCTTCATGGAAAGCATAGAATCAAAGGGCACAGCTAAAGGCCAGTAAAGCCGTGGTCTGCCTGTTTCAATTTCAAATAAGGAATTGCAGATCATATCTGACTAGTGAGCTGCCAAACTGCAATTCAGACTTCTCAAATCTGAGGCAGAACAATCCAGATTGACCATCTATCTCACAATGTGAGGGGATTCAAACCCTAATAAACCCTAATGGAAACTGGAACCTCTAACAACTTCACTAAAAAACAAGTTCTGCTTAAAAAACAACCTCAAACTAGTCTAAACTAAGAATTGCCATTAATCATGCCAAAAAGTGCCAGCTTTAATAAAAGAAGAAACGAAAAGAACTGGGTTTCAAGTAGAGGCATGCTTTATGTCCACCAAATTTCAACCACAAAGTTTCTCCACACTAGTGTGCTTGACGGCAACGTAATCCTCATAAAATTTTACCTGATAGGCATGTCAGACAGCCTTCCTCAGGTCTATGAATTATTTTAGTCAACTTTCTGCATGTTTATTTGTAAGTGTGCTAATGAAATAAGATCATATTTAACTGGAACAAAGATGTGTTTTAACAAGGGGTGCATAGGGGAAGGATCAGCCGAATGGGCATCCCAACTGTTTGATTAACAAATTTGATTGGTTCGGACCCGTCAATCAAGCATTAATTGAGTTGAGGTGCCCATAAAAGCAGTTTTTGGTTCAATAACCCCTCTACGACCTTTGACAAGACTTTCTGTAAAGCAAAAAAGAAGTCTTGTCACCTGTGACACCACAGTGTACAACCCGAATAGTGAAGTGCCAACTCAGATTAAATTGATAACACTTTGAATGCTAGAAAATTTACTAAAAGAAAAATGCAAAGCAAAAAATGATAATATTTACTCTAGGATTTGAGAAATTTTTATGTTTCACATTGGAAAGCTTTTCTTCAAGGCTTCTATTATGTGACAGTGTAATATGAGGGTAAAAGAACTTTCTCAATTGACAATTTGAAATCCATCAAAGATCTATGCATTTCTGTTGCCGCCAACATTAGACAGAGCCCCCTGTTCATGGACAAGGCAATGACAACTTTAGATCCTAGCACTTTTTATAGATTGAGCTGCCAGTTTTAGCAAGCTAAGTTCTATGTTTCTTTGCAAAAAGTTGGACCTTGTCCTTGTCTATGGAAAAAAGTACGTACTAAAGAGAATTGTCTAGTTGGTATTAGAATCATCTTTTCTTTTTAGAAATTTTGACTTGCCTAATATAAAAAAGTAATAAGCACTGACGGAAATCCTTCAGATTAACTAACACTATAACTTCTACGAGCTAACTCTAATAACGTATAGCCTGCAGTAAACACTCACAAGACTTAATTGTTGTAATTAAAAAAAGGATAATAAAAAGAAGTTAACATGAATTGAGAATTGATCACTTTGAATTATCAGAAAAGTTCAAAAAGCTATTAAAACACAACACCACAAATCCATCAAATTAAAAAAAGAAACAACAACAACAACGGGCACAATGAGGTAAGAAGCTACCTTTTAGTATATCACCAGTTAAATTGGTTTCCTGAAAATTAGGGTTTTGAACAACCTAGAAAGAAGCACACAAAGGTGAGTTAGTATACTTTTTTTTGTCTCAGTCAGTTGAAATATGCAAAAAGGAGGAAAATATTAACAGCCCAGCCTAAGAAGCACTATCAGGAATGTTTCAAATTAATAAGGTAACCTTAATTCAAAGATAAAGGATAAATCAGAGTACAACAAGGTAATGTCGGTGCAAAGATTGGTACAATACAATACCAGTTCAAGTAAGTTGGGTCTAGAATTAAGTATCTGCACGTCAATTATGTCGTTTACTTAATTTAGTCAATCAAAATCTCAAATTAAGCATGATCTCTTCAAATTTACACTCTTAAAGTGAAACTTAGTTGAAAGCTCCCAATAATAATAGAGCGAGAAAAGGATCACCTGAACAAATGAGGGACGAAGGTTTTTGACAATCGTGCGGATCTTAAAGTAGGCGGAGTTCTCAAAACCAACTTCCTCAAGCCTCCTCTTCTTTCTTACCCGATCCACAATCGGTGGCGGAGAGGTCGTCTCTGGCGCTGGAGGGGCTGGTTCGGTTTGCGCCGTAGGAGCGACGCTCGGTTCGCGAGGGAGCGGGTCGGGTTGGACCGCCGGTTCAGTGGGAGCATCAGGAGTGTTGGCGTCCGATTGGGCCGCCGGTTCAACGGAAGCGTGGGTCGGTTCGGAAGGGAAGGAATTCGGTTGTAGCACCGGTTGGGCCGGAGGAGTGGAGACGGGTTCTTCCATAGCCGAATAAGAGGTTTTCTGTCTATTCAATAGTAGGCAGCAGCGTACCGGTACTTTTGGTTTCATTCAACGGATCCGAATCTGCTACCAATGAACTGTCACGGACGGCTCTGATTTGATTCAGGAGGCAGATGTTTTTGCCGTTAGATGAGTTTTGAACGGTTCAAATTGAAACAAGCAGGAGACAAGAAGGAATTATACAAGCAGCGGATTTGATTCCTCATTCAACGGAGGTACGACTTTACGAGTATGACACGTCTATTGTCCAACACGTTGTGTTGGTCCCGGTCTATGTTGCATAAGTGTGGGTGCGGGTATCATATCCGATGCGATACGAATGCGGCGATATGGTAATTTTAAAAAATTTAGATACGAATGCGACTAAATATATATTAAATTTTAATTAAAAAGTAATTTAATATATTGAAAAAAAATATATAAGTGAATATATATAATAAAAACTATTATTATACAAAAGAGATAATAAGAGGAAGTGATGACATGTCTTTTGATGGGAAATGACTTCAACTTTATGATAATGTGAGGAAACTAAAAAATGCATTCTGATTACCACGTGAAGTATCGCATGTGAATCGTATCGGATACGAATGCGGCAAGTATCCGATACGGGTGTGGTAAGATATTTGAAGTATTCGAGTAATATAGGGAACTGATAGGCAGAGATCACATTTGATACCGACTATCGATAGGGGCGGATCCAAGATTTTCGTCAGGAGGTTCAAGATTTACGATTTTTTTCAGGGGGTTCGATGCTTATTCTTAAAAAAAGTTGATCTTATATGTACAAAAAAAATTCCAATATATGGTCATTTTTGGAAAACACTCTATATATATGGTTATTTTTGAAAAAACTCTAAATATATGATCGTTTTTAAAAAATTATTTCCAAAGGTGTTCAGCTGCATCTTCTGGATGAATGTGGCTTCGCCCCTGACTATCGATACCAATGTTATTATGTATATTTAGTTGAGTTATTATGTACATTTATTTGAGTTATTATGCATGTTATTTTTTGTACTGAAATAGTTATACATGGTATTTGATTTATTATCCACATTATTTTGTTAACATGCATCATAATTTTTTCAATACAAAAATAACTTGAAATAGCATGCATAATAACTTAAATAATATACATAGTAACTCAACTAAATATATACATAATAACATCGATATTGATAGTCGATATCAAATGTAATATCTACAGAACATTATCCTTAATATATACTTAAGTCTTAACTCTTAACTAACAGTACAAAATTGTCAAAAAAAAAAAAAAAACTAACAGTACGTCAGTACAATGCCTTAATATATACCGAGCCAAGAAACAAAGTCAACATACCGGCAAAATAACTAAATAAGTCAAAGGGAAGAAAAGAAATTCAGTCATGTTTTGAAATTTGCATGCCATTCAGTGGCGGATAAGCGGATATGATCCCTTTTTTTAATATTGCAAACTTAATAAATAAATTATAAATAGAAAGAAAGATGACTCTGGAAGTTCGGAAAACAAAAAGATATATGCTTTGTTAATACCGACCTTTTAAAAAAGCTAAATGAACGGTATTAGCAACACGATCTATTAAACCTTCAATTTACGCTCTTCTTCGTTTGCTTTTATACAAGAAATTTTTTATTAATAATGTTAATAATTTTTCTAGTCGATTATATTAAAGTAACTTTTTGTAACAATTTCAGTTACGTTAGTCGGGAATGTAATTAATTTTTTTATTGTTGCAAGTCATCGAAATCTAGATATTCGAGTTTATTTTCATCGAGTCCAGTCTGATTTGTGATGGGAGGAACGAGCGGTTCAAAATTGATTTTGACGAAAAATTGATTAGTTTTTTTATCGTCGCGAGACTTCCAACTGTAATTGGATTTTCTTTCAAAATTTCGGAATTGATATAAACCGTCGAATGGAGTTTTTGTTAAAATTTGCGACAGAGCTCTTGATTTATTGTGTAGAACCTCAAATTTCTCCTGAATTACGTTATTTCAAGATTGCCTCGTGAGCATGTCACTTATTTTCTCCTCTCTTCTGCCCTAACCTAGACCTCACCTGACGCTCTCGGCTCTCCTCTCTCGCTCCCTACTCTAGCCACAGAAGATTATTGAAACAAGACCCCCTTCTCGCTCCCTTCTCTCCTCTCTCGCCTCTACTTCTTCAATTGATCAGTCGCTCCCCCCCTCCCGCCACCCTCCACTCGGCCCTCCAACAAATAAGCTGGGCACTTATCCATCTTTCTGTCCAAATCAGTCTCACACAACACTAGAGTTAGAACCTCTCCATCCTCTCTCTCTCTCTTTGCGGCTGCTTGAATCTTGCTGAAACAAATTTGTTCTTCTCCTCTCCTCTCGATCTCTTGTTTGCTGAATTTTAGAACTACACATGACTGGGTCACGATACTAATAGACATACCGACGAGGTCTCAATCATGGACATCACTCAACTCTAGAGTAAGTTATTATTTTTTATTGGTGAATTTTCATTTTGTGTAGTTTTTTTCTCAATTATACATACTATCAATTAGACAGTAAAACTGTTATGTTAATTGGTACCAAAGGATCCAAACAATCTTTCAATATTTATGTTTCAACTATTAGTCAATTCATTTATTCAATCTCTATTACGAATTTTATATTACTAGTAATCATACTCGTGCCAAGCAACAAGAGACATTATGAATGAAAAAAAATCATTTAAATCGCGTGTTGATCAAATATTATTTTTGCATGTATCACATTTTTGTGAATTATTCAAGGCATATTCATTATATGTTCTTGTCAATTAGTTGTATTAAAAATAAATGCTTGGAGAAGTGCTTTTACAATTTTTCGCGTGTATTTATCTTTCAACTACATAACAATATAACATATACATGCACTGCACAATAATTTCATTTAGATGATGATTCTCTAGGTATCACCGATGTGTTGTCAACATAAATATAAGAAAGAAACTGATCCAGACAGCTTACGAAATAACAAACATTTAAAACAAAAAAAAACAAATAAAGTGTCAAAATCAGAATTATCACATGAGCTTAATTATTTAGTTTGCTTCAAAGATACTAACATAAGAAAAACTTAAAATAAAAATGTTAGAAGCACATCTACTAAGAAATGGAACTTAACATAAGAAAGATAACATATTACACTTTACCAGTATTATTTCCTATTTCTTTGAGCGGATTTTTCGGAATTTGATCTCGCTTGATAAGGTTGTTGAAGCTCTCTCTAACGATTGCTTACGCCTCTTATGCGTCACTGCGGTTTAGCCTGGGTGAACGCACAAACATAGCTACCTGATACATGATACTGGGTACTTAGCCAAATTTGAGAAGGTAAACACATATTTTCTGGTCGCATCAGATTATTTCCGAATATATCCTATTGCTTCTACTCGACTGTTGAGTCGACGAAACGGCGTCATGGATGGTTTTTTCAAGACAACAATAGAGAGGAGAGTAAAATACCTAAAATTGAATGAAAGAATTAACACATTCAATCCAGAAATTCAAACAAATATTTAAAAAATTAGGATAGTAATCCAGATTATTACATACATTGCATAATTTCCAATTCTATATTTAAAAAATCATCAGCAAAATAAAAGATATTATTTATGCAATTTGTATAGTAATATTTCGTAAAATGTACGTTATAAAAAAACAGACAAAAACAACTTAGTTTAAATTCTCCTAACTATGATATAGGTTCTATAAAAATTAGTTCTTTATCATGTGTGGGTCCCATATAATTTATAAGACAATAGTTTTGAGAAAATACACCAGTCTCAAATATCAATTATATTTTGAAAAATATATGTAAATGCGAATCTTTGAACTTCAAATTAAATGCATGAAAAAATAATTAACAAAACAAAATTACAAAGCAGGATTGAATATTGCACCGTTTCATTAATTTCATGATTTGACGTCTAACCAAAATATCAGTAAATAAAAAAAAATATATATATATATATATATATATATATATATATATATATATATATATATATTGAGCATGGCTAAAATAATATGCATAATACACCACATAACGTACTATGCATATAGATATAGGTCAATAAATTGAGATTTAAGTTGCTCAATAAATTCTTCATATGAAAATATTGTAGGAAAAAAAATTTCGTGATTTTTAGAGCTTTCTTGCTATTTTTTAAATATTGTTTAAAAACAGTCCAGATTTAATACTACAATAGTGTCATTTCTGGGCTGTTTTTTAAAAATATTTAAAAAATAGCAAGAAAGCTCTAAAAATCACGAAATTTTATTTCCTACAAGATTTTGATATGAAGAATTTATTGAGCAACTTAAATATCAATTTAATTACCAAATTAAATACAAATGACCCCATAGTACGTTATGTGGTGTACTATGCATATTATTTTAGCCATGCTCATATATATTTATATATATATATATATATTTTACAAATTAATTAACTCGTCCATTTCTTGTAATTGTAAATTGTTGGCAGAAATATTGGTCAATAGTATGATTCTATAGTATCTTAAAATACTATAATTTTTTTACTTTGTCATAGTCAAAGTTATGTGGCATTTAACCAATTTTTTAGTTAAAAATAATAAATAGTTTAAAATATTTGATATATTGATATGGTAATGCGACTATTAAATGCGTGCTTGAAAATTAGTTTGTACAAGAAATATTAAGAGTTTAAAATATTTTGGCACAACTTTCCATTTTCTTCTCTAGTTAATAAAATGCAACGCCACAGGAGATTTCAATATGTGAATAATCAGTCTTATAATACTTACCATATATAATTTGTACAAATGACATTATTGTCCTTATAGAATCAAGCATTGTGTATCAATATCCTCTGATCTGAAGGATATTTTAGTCCATAAAAAAGTAAGACTATGACCAAATGGAGAAGATGCTTTATAAGATAGTATAGATACTTGTGATTTTTATATTTTATCGAGTCGGGAGCAATGTAAGTCGTCAAGGATTTTTATATTATTCAATCATGGACATCTCTATACACGATACGATACAAAATTCACCGATACACGATACACTTTACGATTCAACAACTATGAAGAAAATAATATTGTTTACTGTTTGTTTTATATTATATAACTACTGATTATCCTTCTATTACTTTGTGCAAGAATTCATGATTCTTCCTGTTGGAGCTTCCTCTTTCGAGAAGATCATGATTATCCTAAAAAGAGTATGTTTAAGGCTAATTTCACTTTCGAGTGCATCAGACACTTGGATGAACGTCTCGATGAAGGGACGCCGAGCACCCGAAACTGTCACCAATGCCAACCACCCCAAACCCAACTCACATGGAGGCACGCCGAACATCAATGCTCCAAACCCAACCAACAACCTAGACAGATCATTTAAGGAGCTTCTCCTAGGTGAGTCCTCGAAGAAGGTCAACAAACCTATACGATCCTACAAACCTCCTATAGCAACCCAAGAATGGCAGCACATTACTTCAAAAATGAAACGAAGAGAGACACCGTCCAAAACGAAACTGCCAGCCCTACTAGCAAAAGTAAAGGAAGAGAGAAAATGCTTTAGATGTTTATTGAGTGGTCACATCCAAAGAAACTGCAGGAATCCTTTCAAATGCATTAAATGCTCAAAATCTGGGCATAAATACGCCCGATGCCCATCCCTATACAAAACACCAGTAACCAAATACCCCGCCAGCCAAGTATCACCAAATAACTCTGAAATGGAGGACTTTGTGCATGAGAGGCCACTCAACCGTGATGTTTATCGGCCTGAGCGCTTGTCTTTGACTGAACAAAATGAATACCTAGCCAGCACTTGCTACATCATCATCCTACAGGGGACACCAACTCCGGATCTCCCGACACTCATAGCCGAACATCTCTCATTCGTCCATGGAAGATTCAATGGCGCGTATCAGGTATTCGAAGCACATACATCTCCCTATTTGGTCATATGCCCTGATACTGTTTCTAGGGACATGGTGGTGCGTGGGGGAGTGTACCACATCCAATGCCGCAAGATCACGTTTAAAGTGCATGAATGGCGGCCCCGTTTCGACATGGCAAACGATCCACCGACTCACCAAGTCTGGATTAAATTGCTAGGCTTACCAATCCAAGCATGGACATACCCAGAAATCAGAAATCTGATTCAAGGGTGTGGAGCACCGATTAGGATCCTTCCTTTCGGTCGTCAAGCCTGGCACTTCAAGCACATCACTGCACTCATTGGAACAAAGCACCCTGAACGCCTTCCACTACAATTGATGTACAGGGAAGGTAATTATACTACTCCTGTTGATGTTGTCATTATTAGATGGAGGGAGTGGCAGGAAGACCCATTCTATCCACCGCCGAAACAACCCAGGGGACCACCACTGCATAGCCCCCGAAATCATCCCCCACCGCCAACGCAAACTCGCATACCCCATCAGCCCCCACACTATGGGCCCCATTTTTCATCCAGTGATTCCATTGATTCCATGGAGGCTAATTACTCCCCGCACTCACCAGCAGACTGGAGGACCGACATCACTTGTACCCCGATGGTCGCGAAGAAGAAGAAACTCACCAAGAAAGCAACTAGGATTCTAAAACCAAGGAAAACGATGATCTGGAAGCCAAAAACCACGAGTGTCTGGAAAATAAAATCTCCGACAGCCGTCAAGGGAAGCATCATTTCAGTAGAGGTTGCAGGGAAGAACGGTGGGGACACAGTCACAAAAGATCCGGGAAACTTTAACCTGACACTGGACCCACAAGCAGGATATCTCGCCATACAAAAAGAAGGAAAGTTTCTAGTGTCCTTTTCTCTCTCAAACCCTTGCAGCTACCTCCTGGATGTAACTTACCTGTCAGACCTTCAAATAGGATGCAACCTTGTACAACTGCTACACGAAAAGAAGAGGACGAGCATAGGAAAGGATTTATTTTCGTCCTTGCCTGTTACTTCTAGGACAGAAGTCAAACGGGTGATAGGCTCGAGACGCATTGGAAACGAGGAAGCTGCTCAGCACGGGTCTCAAGAGAGCGGGTATTTCTGGGTTCCACCTCACATTGGGCCTGCAAAGAGCTGCAACAGTGGGCCTCTTTTACCCAACTGGACCGACTAGGATCTAGGCTGCTCTGCAGCAGTTGGTCAACAAAACTTTGGGCTGTTCTCTTTGGAAAGATGGTTTTCAAGCCCGCTAGCCCAACAAAAGCTGTCAACACTATGGATCACACCAAACCCAGAACCACTCAATGATTTGGTGGGGTTAGCAAATATTCTTGCAGGCCATATCTCAGCATTTCCACCTAGGAAACAGCTAGAATCGAGCATTCATCCAGTGCAACAGCAGACATTTCGACAACACACAGCAACTCCGAGGCGTAGTCCAAGACTTTCGGCAAAGAAAATGGGAGCAAAGCCGTTACAGACGGACCACAGAAGAGAGAAACATGGAACAGGAAAGTTATCTTTCAATCTCAAAAACTACCAGGAGATCTTAACCAAGGACCAGGCTTTAGAAATTTTACAAGCCACGGGCTTGTCCATCACAGAAGACATACGAGAACAAGTAGGAGCAGCTTTGGAGGTTCACGACAATCAATTGTCCATTGAATCTCCTCCGACCACACCTATCCATGACTCCATCCCTCCTATGAGAATATATGGAGGCGAAGTCGACTACATTTGAATTGCGTCCTCACCTCGTTGCCCCAGCAGTAGTTGTCAATTTAGATTCATGTTTAATGGTCAGTCTTTTAGGGTTGTTATGTCATGGTTAGCAAATGTGGTCGGGAGATATGACCACCCCCTCTCAAGTTTTTTTATTTCTAGCATTTCTTGTAGTTCCATTTACATTTGGTCAAAAGCTGGAGGCACCAATCTGTTTCAATATGAATGCAACGACTAATAGAACCATAACCTTGATGTCATGGAATGTCCGAGGTCTAAATGACGCAGTCAAGAGAACCAATGTTAAGAATTTTATTCAAACAATAAAACCTGAAGTGGTATGTCTCCAGGAAACAAAGCTCAGGGAATTCACTTCTCAAATGGCAAAGGAAGTGTTAGGAAACAGACTTGATCGTTTTGAGTTTGTACCGGCCAACGGTACGGCAGGTGGCATTTTGATAGGCTGGAAGTCCTCCATTCTGAGTTTAACCAGCAAGCAGAGTTTGTTTCACTGCATTTCAGTTGATTTGTCCCAAACCTTTGATAATTCGGTAATCCGTATCATTGGAGTGTATGGTCCATCAACAAGGCCAGAGAGGGCACATTTCATGCAGGAATTACGATCCCAGAACCCGACAAATGCAACACCGTGGCTCATTCTAGGGGATTTCAATTGTACACTGGTCCAATCAGATCGCTCTAATCCTCAAGGGCGACCAGACAAATCTTTTCAAGAAACGGTCAACGCACTAAGCTTAATTGATCCGCCTTTGCAAGGACGAAAATTCACTTGGAGTAGAGGTATTGTAGACGGAACGTTTGTTCGACTGGATTGTATTCTTTTCAACCCAGCATGGAATTCGATGTTCCCCAATACTCAACAACTTGCATTAGCCTCCGCGGTGTCAGATCACTGTCCTCTCAAGGGCACGTGCACAACACAATTTCCAAAGCCAAATATCTTGCGCTTCGAGAATTTTTGGCTGAGGATGCCAGATATAGAGGAAGTAGTTCACAACTCATGGGAGGCAACACTAGCAGCAGAGAATCCAAACGATCTGGCACACAAGCTTAATAAATTAAGAAGAGATCTGAACTTTTGGAACAAAAACAAGGTGGGGAATCTATTCTCTCAGAAAGGCATAGCCCATGAGGCGCTCTTGTGGCTCGAAGAACAGAGTGAAAGAAGATCTTTAACCCGACTTGAGAAACTATTAATCTCGCTCATCCGAGTAAGGTTGTGCCAAATAGCCCAACTGGAGGAATACCTATGGAAACAAAGAGCTAAAAATCAGTGGGTCAAAGAAGGTGATAAAAACACCCGCTATTTTCATGCTGTAGCCTTAATTCAGAAAAAGGGAAACACAATTTCGGCCATCCAAGAAGGGAATCAGACTATATCAGATCACAAAGGGAAAGCAAGACTGATGTTCACCCACTTTTGCACACTCATGGGCTCCTCAAGGGACAGCAGTGCCAGCTTTGATTTCGAGTCCATATTCTCTCGAGCCAAATTACGAGATGAAGCGCATCAAAGTCTAACACGGCAAATAACTCAAGAAGAGCTTGACATCATTTTCAAAACTTGGAAGCGTGGGAAATCCCCTGGTCCAGATGGCTTCACGGGTGAATTTTATCAAAGATTCAGCAAACTAGTATCTCCAGATATCCTAAAGGTGATGAATTATATCCTACAGACCCCAAACATGACCTTAGAACCTTTGAATGATTCCCTCATTGCCTTGATTCCGAAGAAGACTACAGGGATTCTTAGGCCATCTGAGTTTAGGCCAATAAGCATGCTCAATTCCATCCAAAAAATTCTGTCAAAAGTACTAGCCGTGAGACTAAAGCCTTTCCTGCCCCTCATTATAACCTCTACACAAACAGGTTTCGTTCACGGCAGAAGCATTACCGAGGGTTTCCGGTATGTCCAGGAAGTCATCCAAGTTGCAACAAAACAAAGAGAAAGACTGGGGGTATTTAAGGCAGATATTCGAAAAGCCTTTGACACAATAAGTTGGAATTTTATCACTAGGTGCCTACAAGCAAAAAATTTTCCCCAAGCTTGGATTGATTGGATACAGAGATTGGTGTTACAGGGAAACTCAAGAGTGATAATCAATTCCATCACGGGTAAAAGAATAAGGTTGAGGCGGGGAGTACGTCAAGGTGATCCGTTGGCTCCCCTATTATTCATCATTGCAATGGATTTTTTGCCCAGATGGTACAGTCAGCTCACGGAACGATCACTGCTAACAGCTCCCTTCCCGGGCTGTCATGCATGTTTATCGTACGCAGATGATACCCTTCTGTTCTTCAAACCGACGGTGCAACAAGCAATGTTCATCAAACTGATATTCCGACTCTTTGCACAGACCTCTGGCTTGGAGATCAATTTAGCAAAATCAGAAATGTTAGTTACGGGTACTGGTAATTTTCTTGAAATTGCAAACGTTTTGCAATGTGATATCGCCAAATTCCCAATCTCATACTTGGGCTTGCCATTGAGCGACAGAGCCATAGGCCGGGGAGAATATCTGCATCTAATCAACAGAATCGAGCACAAATTGTCAAGCTGGCGATCGACCTTGCTGACAATTGGAGGGCGCTTCATCTTAACAAATTATGTTTTATCAGCGATACCGACCTACTTCATGTCAATCTTCCTTCTGCCAAAGTGGGTAATAAAGAAGATTCAGACAATTCAACGTAGATTTCTTTGGCATGGTCACAAACCTGACTCGCAGCAAAAGAGAAGCATTTACATGGTAAGTTGGCATTTGGCAACCAAACCGAGGTCTCAAGGAGGCATGGGTGTCAGAGATATAAGAATTTCTAATATCAATTTACTCCTCAAATGGATGTGGAGATGGAAGTCTGTTGAACCGCCCTGGTGGAAGATCGATATAAACATGGCAGGACAGGAACCATGGAGGCTCACAAATACATCCCTCTTTTGGAGACAAATGCATAAGCTCAAAGACCACTTTGAGGCATGCATCTCTCGCCAAGTAGATAGACAATGCCTCTGGATCAGAGGTAACACCTACACAGCTAAATCGGTTTACAACTTCCTGACATGCACACCTTCACCAATTCTACACACGGTCAATTGTTGGCATATAGAATCACCACTACGTGTAAAAATTTTCATCTGGCAAATGCTAAGCAATAAAATAGCAACAATCGACAATCTGATGAAGCGAGGCTGGGCACTTACAAATAGGTGCATCATGTGCTTTCACCACGAAGAGACGGTGTATCATTTATTTCAACAATGTTGCTTGGCCAGCCAACTCAGGGAGTATGTAGCAGAAACACACAATGCAGAATTACGACAGATATCTGACCCAAGCTCACATGATGTCACAGGATTTCGAGATTACACTTCTGGAAGCCCTAACGAACTACTCAAAAAGAAGTTATGCCCTGCAACACGCATGGTAGTTCGTCTTGAGATGATCACAAACTTTGTCATATGGAAGGAACGTTGCCGACGAACATTCGATGACAAGAGCAGAGACATAATACAACTCACAAGGGAGATTCGGCATCTTAGAGATCTATGGTTTTCGTCCAATCTGTCACAACATTAATTCCCTGAAGATCCTACAAAGTCTCAGCCAAGACTCTACGTGCTTGCTTTAGATTTAGATCTCACATTTTTCTTTTTTTCTTTTTTTATCCTTTCCCACGCTCTCTGTATGGCTTTTGTTTTATTTTTTTTTTTCAATAAACTCTTGTAAATACATAATCTCCTCGGAGATTTAATCAATGAAAACAGGGGACTATGATCCCCTATTTTCCATAAAAAAACAAAAAGGCTAATTTCACTTCCTATGCTCCTTCGGGAGCTTTGAATTTAGGGATCTTATTTTTTATTTAATTTATAAGTTATTGTTTTAGAGATCTTATTTTCCCTTTTTAATTTAGACTTTTTATTTTTTACATTTATATATTTATTTACTTTGAAGTGATTAATTGTTATTCTTGTCATTATGTTTTATTTTCCTTATAATTAAAAAAATTGAAATTTTTTTAATTCGTCAATAATCCTTTCATTCTCTTTACTGAATTATTTACTAATCTTAAAGTAATCACCCTTTCATTTTATAACATCATGTCTTTTTAGTATGGATAGTAGTCTGATCATTTTATATAATTCAACTAATTTCACAAAAGAAATAACATGTAGTCAAAGTTGTTACTTCAGTTCACAATCCATTCAACTTTTTTTTTCAAAACTTTTGTTTATAAATTAGTCAGCCATAAAAATAACTTAGTTTCTTTTGTAATTAAGTTTTATCGATTTTTTATGAAGCATAAACAAAATACATTAATCTAATTGTATCAATCCGTCGCAACGCACGGGTACGATGCTAGTATAATGCTACGGACACTGTGGACCTCCACTTGTAGTCTGCGCAAATCTTGATGCCACTGGATTGATTAGGTTTTTTAATTAGTCTGTCTGAAGAAAATGGCAAGAGAACAGATGAAGCCGCTTTGACTCAAGCGAGGCGGGCTGAAGCGTCGGGACGACAGAGGACGGAAGCACGGTGGCCATTGACACATGATGACCTTGTACAGCAGTGTGCTGCCAAAATGTGTAATGTGTGATGTTTTTGAAACTTTTTCGATATATATATTTGGCCATTTAGTTTGAAGTTTGAAGAATGTGAGAACTGAGAAGAATGCCTGGTTAACAATCGGTATGATAGGAAAAAAAAAAGGAGTTAATGGAAAAAACAATAAACGTAACAAGTGAACAAAAGAAAAGGGGAAAAAGGGCCCAACCGGGTTCGAACCGGTGACCTCTTGATCTGCAGTCAAATGCTCTACCACTGAGCTATGGACCCTTTGTTGTTTCTTTTGCACTATATTCGTATTTTAACTTTGCAAGCCACAGACGGGAGCCAGGAGGACAAGTTCACAACAGGAAGTTGAGAGGCAAAAAAAAAAAAACAAAAGAAATTACGTAAGACCTTTGATTGAAACTAGACGGAGAGATTGCGCTCCGCGCGAAAAACTACAAAAAAAACAATAGCAGATAAAAATTGAAAAAATTAAATAAAAAAAAAATATTCTGCAGAAAGAAATGCAAAAAATTCCCGGAAATTTTTCTGAAAAAATCGGGAAAAAAAGTTTCAAAATAAAAAATGCTACAGTGTTTTCACTGTAGCACGCTACAGTAAAAATACTATTTATAGCCACTGTAGATAAAGATGTTAAACTTTTATATATGTAAGATTTGAAAGAAGCTTAGGATTTACATAATTCAGTTAGTTTCTACGCTGATGATACGATGAAATTCTAATAATCTTTTATGTTGGTTTATTTGATCCATAGTAGAATTAGCTTAATATCAATATCTACCGTTTATTATGTTGTCCTTAATAAAATGAACGGTTCGGATTAAAAGTTTAAAACTAAAAAATCTGAATGTCGTCCAGAAATCTTAGCCCCCTTCTCGTGACACTGCAGAATTAGATGGCAGAGTGTGAGCAGAACGTAAAGTACTAATGTGTAGGGTTGTCAACAATATTCTTTTACTTGTTTATTCTATCAATATTGTGTTCGATAAGACGGATATATATAAGAATTGTTTTGTTAGATAATCGGATATGAGTATGAATAAGATTTATTTTCGTTAATTAAATAGACAAGAGTACGGATAAAAGCAATTTCGTTATTTAAATGGTTATTCTATCCATATCTTTATGTTTTGTTAAAAGTATGTTCCTACTTTTTTCTTCTTGATTCTTTTGCATTTGACATTTGACGATTTTAAATCTCCAAGCAATCATTCTTATATTTCTAATCATGCTGAAGTCATTAATGATGGTGATGATCATGTATCAATTATCCCTAATACATCAAAGAACTGTAATTTTGGTTGGTGTTCTCCTTGCTCTCTTTTGACCTCTGTAATTCTGGTTGATGCTCTCTTTGCTCTATTTGAACCTTTGCTTTACCTCATCCTCTTTGGTACTCAAATCTGGTGCCGTAGATTCATCCAACGCACGAAAATCGGATGATACTTTAGTGGGTTTTTAAGATTCGTGCAAAACTTAAATCGACAGTTTGGATCGTGTGCCATAGTTATTATGAATTATGACACAAAAATACTATGGTAGTGGATGTGAATTCATCCTATTTTCGTCAAATTACTCACATGACTGTTAAAATGATATGCCTTGACTACATCCTTTAAGAGAATCATAATTGGCCTTTCAACTACAAAATTGAGCAAGATGTTTATTTTCAGAATGCTAATCGTACAAAATGTTGAAAGAAAAAATAAATTTAGAATGAAATATTGAACATAACAGAATGTGTTGCATGATTATGTTATACAAACAACGATTCATGATGCCCAATGAGGACAATTGCATTATAGAACAAGAAAGTAGATTAAAAAAATGATAACTTATATGCGCAGTAACAATAAATTGAACATGACATGAATAAGCGGCTCGTATGAGAAGGTCTAATTCTCGTCAGCTTCTTCCTCCTCGTCATAATATTCCTCCTCTCCTGCATCAGCAACTGCGTCTTGGTACTGTTGGTACTCTGAGACGAGATCATTCATGTTGCTTTCGGCCTCAGTAAATTCCATCTCATCCATACCTTCACCAGTGTACCTGATATTCCCAAAATTTAGTCATATTAATGTAAAGTAAACAATTCAGTGATTCAAATCGACCTATTAGAGGACATTCTTCGTTTAATTAAACATTGTCTTCCGTTGGTGAATTGTTCGATGCACATAATGGTGTGACGATAATTTGACTTGATAATTCTTTTCTGGAAGAAGAACATGACTAAATTTAATAAGTAAAGAATTCTCGATATATAGTCAACTTACCAGTGGAGGAAAGCCTTGCGACGGAACATAAGGGTAAACTGGTCAGAGACACGACGGAACATCTCCTGGATGGACGTAGAGTTTCCGACAAAGGTGGCTGACATGGACAAACCGGTTGGCGGCACATCACAAACACTAGACTTGACATTGTTGGGGATCCACTCAACAAAGTAAGACGAATTCTTGTTCTGCACAGATATCATCTGCTCATCCACTTCCTTGGTGCTCATTTTGCCACGGAACATGGCTGAAGCAGTAAGGTAGCGGCCGTGGCGGGGATCAGCAGCGCACATCATGTTCTTGGAATCCCACATTTGTTGGGTCAATTCAGCAATGGAGAGGGACTGGTATTGCTGGGACCCACGGGAGGTGAGCGGGCTGAAACCGACCATGAAGAAATGGAGTCGCGGGAAGGGGATTAAGTTCACAGCCAGCTTGCGGAGGTCCGAGTTCAATTGCCCCGGGAAGCGGAGGCAGCATGTCACTCCACTCATTGTAGCTGAAATCAGGTGGTTCAGATCGCCAACTGCCAAAAAAAAAAAATATATAAATTAATTAATTAGTAACTAAAATGCTGTGCCGACTACATTTTTAGCAATAAATTTGCAAAATTTCTTGTGATTATATTGTTTATATTTTAATTGATTGTTGCATTTTTTTAATAATTAATTAACAATATTTCAATTTATTTTATGCAGGCCTTATTTTAACAAAAAAAAAAAAAAACCCACGACCCACATGCGTATTTTAATTTTTAACAAGCATGTTATGCACGTACCTGTAATTGGTAAATGAATACCGTTGAACTACAGAAATAAATTTATTTTTAGCTGGAAGCACTCTAGACAAATAAACATGTGATGCACCCATAATAATTAATTAAAAGAACATAACATGCTACCAGCAACTAGATAGCAGGGGTATGAATTATTTAGTGACAGACTGACAGTGGGCCCAACTAGAACTTTTGTCGAATATGTTTCTTACTATCATTAACAGGAGCACCACCACTTCCACGCAGCCATTGCAAGTTGAACAATGTAAGAGAATAACATTAATTCATCCAATTTGAACATATATTATTTGTAAAATTATTAAAAGAACAATGATTCATACAGCTGGGATTGGTGAGCTTGAGTGTGCGGAAGCAGATGTCATAGAGAGCTTCATTGTCAAGCACCATGCACTCGTCGGCGTTCTCCACCAGCTGGTGAACCGACAGTGTCGCATTGTACGGCTCCACCACCGTGTCCGACACCTTTGGCGAAGGAAATACAGAGAATGTCATCATCATCCGGTCCGGGTACTCCTCCCTTATCTTTGAAATCAACAATGTCCCCATCCCTGAGCCGGTCCCACCTCCCAGTGAATGGCACACCTGAAATCCTGCATCAATATTTATTTAACCCATTTTGGTGAATTAGTTTCTCTTTTACGCCAAATTGCAAAATGTATTTATTGGTTCTTGGTCAATTGGAAAACTAAATGAGGTATCGATCTGATCTGATGTTGTTGTTTTAATTAAATTAAAAAATGTATTGGTGGTAGATGTTTGAGCCGACAAATTAACACAACAGATCCGATGTGGAGAGCAGTTTCAGATCGAGAAATAAATAGAAGGAATTTTTATTTTTAATTCAGCAGGGAATCATTTCTTTTTATCTTTTTATTATGGCCACTTGTCTATAAGTTATTTTTTAATCCATTTTATTGTGATTGACAGATCGTTGATTAATTGAATGGTAATAAGATAATGGATATTTTTTCATCATATTTATGAATGAATAGAAGAACCTAATAAATTTTAGGATTTTTTAAAGTCACACAAATTTTAGTAAGTAACTAAGTTTAAAAATTGCTTTTATATAAACAATTAATGATATTTTACAAATTTGCATCCTGATTGTTCTCATAGTTTATTTTATTTCATAAAATATCCAACTTTAATACATTTATAATTATACAAAATTGTATTATTTTGAATAATATTTATATTATATATGTTACAATTTAAAATTTTGTTTAATTAGGACTACTAATGATAGCACATTGTAAGTATGGTTTATCATGTGTTGTAGATGGACGAAGGTAAGAGATCTGGATCCTTAAACAGATAAGAAGAAAAAAAAAGAAAAAAATAAATTGGAAATCTGAAGTGTCTAAAGTTTTTTAATTTATTCTTTTTTTAAGTAAATCTATCAGTTTTTTATATATTATTATATATTATATTACTATTACTATAACATGGCTTCCTTACCGCAGATACATACAAAAATAGTAACCAACTTTGACTTTATTCAGCTTTTCTGTGCTTTAGTTTCCAGCTAAATATATATCCATGTATACAATAAATCAGAAAAAAAAATTTGGGCATGCATATGATGTGTTACTGAATATTATTGATTGAATAAAACATAAATTAATCAATTAAGATATGCAATAATGGTCCCCTAATGTATATACAGTATATCATCATATCAGAAGATCAAGGTGAGATATTGCTTTTACAATGTTTCTACGTCGACACTACCATACATGCTAGTTACTTGCATTACTGAATTAAATTACAACAGACATATAATTAAAATGATAAAATGATCTGATCTACTTACCTTGGAGGCAATCACAGTTCTCAGCCTCCTTCCTGACGACATCAAGCACCGAGTCGACCAACTCAGCCCCCTCGGTGTAGTGCCCCTTTGCCCAGTTGTTACCTGCGCCGTTCTGACCGAAAACAAAGTTATCAGGCCGGAAGATCTGACCGACCGGTCCCGTCTTCAATGCATCCATTGTGCCAGGCTCCAGATCCACAAGCACTGCTCTCGGCACGTACCGGCCCCCACTTGCCTCATTGTAATATACATTCACCCTCTCCAACTCGGTCGGTGATTTGCCTACGTAATTTCCCCGGGCATCGATGCCGTGTTCCTCACACACTACTTCCCAGAATTTCCCACCGATTTGGTTGCCGCATTGCCCGGCTTGTACGTGCAAGATCTCTCTCATTTTGTGTATCCTCTTTAATTTGTTTGGATTTGGAGAGGGTGAATTAATGGAGAGAGACAGGAGGCAGTCTGAATGTGAAGAGTTTATGTATAGGACGTGCAGAGATATTGTAAATGGAGATGGGATCTTTTTTAAGGGAGAGTGGGATGGGAATTAAACGCCGAGTTGGATGCAAGTATGGAATAATTAATGGATAATGTTTGGTAGATACCACATTTGATATCAATTATTGATATCGATTTTATTATGTACATTTAATTGAGTTATAATGCACATTATTTAAGTTATTATGCATGTTATACCATAATTATTTCAGTACAAAAAATAACATGTATAACTATTTCATTATAGAAAATAATATGCATAATAACTCTAATAATGTGTATAATAACTCAACTAAAGATGCATAATAAAATCGACAACATGTATAACTGTTTCATTACAAAAAATAACATGCATAATAACTCAAATAATGTACACGATAACTCAATTGAATGTGCATAATAAAATCAGTATAAATAATTGGTATCAAATATGATATCTACCTGTCAGCTCCCATAATTAATTTAAGAGGTTTAAGGTTCATGTGAGCATGTTGTGGACTGTGAGGTTCAAGATCATTTGTAGTTAGACTTTTGCATAATATTATAATATATTCTGATTAATTAGAATCTTGACCCAATAAAAAACGGTCAATACAACTGAAATCATTCTTTAAAATTACTACATATACTAATATAATGTTGTAAAAATGCAACTGAAACGGTAATCCAATTCGAATTCGAGCTGACTCTCGTGACTGGACACTCATCTCAAAAATTATGTGTGAAGTAATTCTTTATTCGATTAAAGAATTTATTCATGTATATTTCTCTTATGGTTAATTAGGGTGGATTCATGAGAAAAGATCCTGACAAGTTTTATAATTTTTGTTCGGAGAGAAGTAAAATAAGATAAATTTTAAATATACAAGATTATTTTATAGAAAAAGTTTGACAAATCGTATAGAAATACAAGTTTGTTTTGCAATTTTTTTTTCAGAGGAGGGCAACTGCCTCTCTCTGAATATATGTAAGTCCGCTTTGTGGATAACTGTTTATATTTCATGCCATATATATAAATTATTAATAAGGTGTATATGTATATTTTTTTAGGAAAAATATTCAATGTCCCGATTTTTCTCCCAATTCAATATCTCAAAGGGAGCATCTCTGAAGTCAAAATCACGGGTTCGGAACGCACGTGTCAGTATAATTGGAGAAAATGAGGGATATAATTGGAGACACTGTATACATACTCGTTTTTTTATGACAAATATGTGTATGATTAGATATCAATATCTTTGTACATAACATACTATATATAAGTTGATATTGCATTAAAACATCATAATATTTTTTGCAACATTTCTATAAATATGTTTATACTACTATGTAAGAGAGATAATATTTTGATATCTTGTATAAATAATTTTTGATAGCATGAAACCATGGTTAAAGTTTTCAAACCATTCTAATGCGGGTACGTACCAACTTTTCCTTTGTAATGTTTTATATCTTACCTCGTGATTAGTTGAAGAATAAAGTTAAGTAGACATAATTTATTATGTAAAATTATGACATATAAATTACTTCTGTTGGGTTGAGTTGATGGAAAAATAAACGAGTATAAAATTTATATTATCACACTAAATTATATAAATAATAATCGCGAAGTCAATCATAATAATTATTCTCATGAAAAATAATATTAAAAAATTATCATTGTTGTTATTTTAATTATAAAACTAGTAAATAAATAAATTTGCAAAAGATATAATAATGAACTTAATTACATATAATTTATAAAAATAATAGATACTTGAAAAGAAAAGTTATAATAAAATATTGGAACTATAATAAAAATGCAAAAATTATAAAGGTAATAATAATAATCATCATTATAATGATAACAATAATAATAATTATTATTATTATTGTTGTTATCGTCACCATCATCGATCATCACGATATTATAATTATTAGTTTGATTACCATTATGTCATGAAAATAAAATTAATAACCATGTTGCTCTTGTTATTATAAAACAAATGAATATTGTTTTAAAAGAAGTATAACATTAATAATATAATTAAATTAAATTATAAAAACAACATAAACTTTATAGTACTATAATAATAATAATAATAATAATAATAATTATTATTATTATTATTATTATTATTATTATTATTATTATTATTCTATTTTTAATATTGTTGTTGTTGTTTGTATTATTAATATACACAACAACAAGCTATAATATAATAATTTACAGGTTGCACAGAGACATAATCGCAATACGACAAATTTCGCCCCATGTCCCTTCTTCAATTCACCGACATAATAGGTCGTAAATATAACTCGTCAATTTTTTTCACTCGCCAATCTAGACCGTGAACTAAATTAGAGAGATTAAATGTGAGAAGTTTTCTTCATTATTCGTGTAGAGAACTATTTTTCTCTTCAAAGAACGAGATTTTTCCAGCCTCTTCTTTCTCACCGTAGCCACAACCTCTTCACTAGAGAAAACGATTCTTCTTCCAATCGCCAACCTTTCTCTCTCATCTTCCTCTTCCTCTCTTTAATGCCTTCTTTATTTGACACCTGTCGATCATGTATATGGCTTCTTTTTCATTATTTCTCCTTTTTTTCTCTTCTCCCAAACATCATCTTTTCCTCAAAACTCACGTATCTTCAATAGATTTGTTCGGGTTCTTTTCAATTGTACGAAGAAATTTTTCAGTCATTTTCATTGCATAACTAATTGTGTTCATTTTTGTTCTTCATGGATCTATGATTGTGGTGGTCTCGTCTTAGTTCAAGGTATCAGCGATCCAAGGTTCCAAGTCATCTATGTCTCACACGAATAACGATTTTCAACAAGATTTGTGACACTGTCGAATATTGCAGCAACTACCTAAAGTTCACTACAACAGAAAACCCCTTTATTGCCGGTTTTTCTACCGACATTAAAGGGGGTAGTGTAGAAAATTTACCAACCGGCAATAAAAATAACCCTTTTATCACCGGTTGTTAGCAAAAAACCGGTGATAAAAGGGACCTTCATCGTCAGTTTTTAGCTAGCAATCGGTGATAAAAGAAACCTTTATCGCCAGTTTTTAGCTAGCAACCGGTGACAAAAGGTTATATTTATCACCGGTTTATACATAGGAACTGGCATTAATATAATTTTTTTTAAAAGCAAAACTAGATTTGCTATGGCTAGCCCAATATTGCCAGCCAAATTGCTGATAAATTGCATGCACATCAGCATATATATAAACAACAATCAACATATATATAATTGCATAAAATTTGATAATTATCAACCAAACTCATTTAAACCTGCAAAATCACATAAATATCCTACGATATTTCAAAATATATCATATTCAATACAAAATCATTCACAATATTACATCACTACGCCAAAAATTCATGTTCACAACTACATCTACAAAAAAAGTCTCGACTCGTCCTCACGATCAAAAGCTGCATCTAAAAAAATAAACTTATTAGATAAATAAAAAAATTAAACTACTTACAAGTTTGATCGATGAATGAGATTGAGTTAACAAGCAAAAAAGTAATTAACTACCTTTCAAATCAATTTTCTAATATATGTAGCAATTAATTCTTTCAACGCCTTCATATCTCCATGTCTATACGGCCCGATATCCTGCACTCGAAGATAAAACTTATTAGATGCAATATTTAAAAGATAAGAATCGTTAAAGAGAAAAGTTGAGTTTAAGAGAAGATGAAAATGAAGAACAACGAAGAAATATCACTAATTTGATTAGTGTAACACGAGTTATCAAATTTTCATACCTTTGGCAACTTATTTTCCATAGCAACCATTAATTATATGTTGCATTGCTAGTATAACATAATACCCGCATTCCCAACTGCCAGGTTGCTTCGGACCCTAAAAAGGTAAAACAAAACAAAAAATTAACATAAACACCGATTTATTTATTTCTAAATCCTAAACCAATTGTAGAATAAAGACTTGTCTGATTTATTAATTTTTAAGTCCTAAACCATAAAAACTAAACCTTAAATCCTTAACCCTAAATTCTAAACTCTAAAACCTAAATCCTATGACCATAAATCTTAAACCCTAAACCCTAATCTCTAAACCCTAAACCCTAATCTCTAAATCATAAACCTTAATCCATAATATGTAATTCCTAAACCCTAATTAAGAAAGTTTGAAATAATCAAGTACCTTAAGCTCGATCCATCTGAAATATCCATTTCTCTTATTCACCTGGTGGAAGATGTAACGCGTTCGAAGAGCTCTGTAAATTAATTAAATAGATGTGCATCTCATTATTTTATGTACATATTGAATTTGGACTTAATATTTTGCATATATTCAATGTGTTCCAAAAGAAAAAAAAAAGTACTTACGTATTTAGATATGAGAATATATCTAGTAGGTATGTTGTGATGCGATCTCCATTATGTCCCCGATCTAAAGAATCCACGAGTCAACCTCTCGCCGTTGAGATTTACATCACAAGTAGAAACCAATAATTTCTGCAATTCAACCAATAAACACAAAAAATGCATATAATGGATACAATAAACATATTAGTCACAAATATATAAAGATTATACAATTAAGAGTATAATTATTCTTACCCCGCAATATATGGCAGCAAAATGAATGATGAAGGGTCTTGGACTTCGTTAATAAATTTATTGATGTAGGTTGAAGTACCATCGAAGTCCGTTCTTATTGTAACTGATGCGCATACCATAGGGTCCATGAATAGTATAGTGGAATGAAAAGGAGTACCCCTATGGTTATTTTCACAAATCCTACACATACATCACATGCAATTGAATATCAAGTTATTGAATTATTAGAAAAAAATAAGTACAAAAAAACTTACATGCATAAGACCCGTAGTGTAGAGACGACGAGTTGAGTGTCACTCATCATCTCGATTATTTCTTCAAATGACACCAAGGTGGAACCGTCATTATTGTTGTTGAACAGCGTCTTTGAGCCGATGTAGAAGCCTGATGTGTCGACGTGTTGGGACATCAATACACTATACAAAAATTTTGAAGCTTCGTCGATCCTTTGCAGTTTTTCATTGTCGAGAGGGGCACCCTGCAAACTCCTGACGTGCCAGTCTGCGCCGGCTTGACCCTATTCTGCATCCGCTCTGCACGCTTTTGCTTGACATTCGGTGTTATGTCCTGCGATTAACGAAAAAAGAATCAGATGGATAAATAATTAAGCAAGTTGTTAGTAAACTATTAATTACATTACCCGCTCAACATCGAGTGCCTGCACCACCTCCACCAATCTTGCAGGCCATTTGAGAAAACTCCCGATCATATTGGCACTGTATGCATCTTCCTGACCCGGAGGAGGACACGAAACGGTCGTGTGACGACTGGCGTGGTGTACATCGTCTAAGGCTACATAAAGCTCATCGTAGTTGAGAGGTAAACCATACACTAACTGACTGAGAGTAGGCGGGAAAATCCTCATGTATCCTATCAAAACTCTCAGCTCATTGTCATATTGCTTGAACAACATGCAACTTATTGGTTTCTTCAAAAAACAAAAACAACAATATAATGAGAAGTTAAATGAAAACCCTAATGTTTTATTATAAAGGATGAGAGTACCTGAGCTTGCTGGGGCAGTTGGGGTGCATTCGGTGCATTTGAGCTCACCTTGCTCCTACCATGACTTTGGGGAGAGTCTTGATCTGGGACTTTGTTTTGAAGAGCTTGCTAAAGCTGGAATTTAACGGTCGATAATCTGTCCTTAAGAGCTCGCACCTCCTCCAAACTAATGCACTTTTCGTGAGTTGTTTTCCTCCTTATCTCTCTTCCGAAAACTGCCTTATTACCAGCGTAAGTGGAGTGCCCTCTCACTCTCCCTAAATGCTCGGGTGTCCTAATTACAGCTTCGAGTACGTCATGGTAGCGATTGTCTTCGATTCTACCCTGAGATAGCTCCTCCTGTCAATTACAAAAAAAACGAATAAAACAGTACAAGCATAGATGTTAGTATCTTACGATACGTATCTTACATATCGATATGAGACAAAGGGCGAGAGATACGTATCTTACGATTCGATACAAGTAGTGAAATTCAAGGGTGAGTCGTCTTTTCCCAAGATAAATACCTTAATATGCAAGGAACTTACAAGATACAAAATAAATATTTATAAATTTAAAGAAACAAGATATACCATCCTCACTATGACCTCTATCGTCGCAAAGTTTTGAACTTCATACATTCTCGTCTCCGGATTGAACTTACTTCTTGCTTGCACCCAATCTCGACCCCTTTGATTGATTGAAGAGCTTATCCCGGATGAGCTTGTTCCAGTCGAGATGACATCTTGAGGTGTCCATTTCGTATGTGCAGTCCTGTAACCACCTGAGCCCGTGTGGTGAGAATGTACATTCTTGCTCACATTTTGTTGTCCTTGCTGACTCATTTTCTGTGTACAAAACCAAAATGTAAAATAAGATTAGTATGCATTTTTAATGTAGGAAAATAAGGTTAAACCCCTAAAACACAAAGAATTATTGAAATACCTGGAATTTCTCACTGTTGCAATAGTTCACAAATTGAACGCATTGTTCTTCTTCGATGGTTTTTCCACCTCCCAGGATTGTCTCGGATCGTCGGGATCAGCATTGATGATGTATTATTTTCTCAATCTACCCTTCCAGGATCGCCACATTTCACACATTTTCTTTAGAACAACGTCCTTGTGAGTTTTATTACTAATGTGCCATTTTTTCTGGGAGAAACAACAACAAAAATAATGTTAGTGATATAATGTTTAGGATTTAGCGCTTAAGTTTAGGATTTAGGGTTTAAGGCTTAGTGTTTGTTTAGGGTTTATGATTTAGGACTTAGGATTGAGGATTTAGGATTTAGGGTTAAGGATATAGGGCTTTGGGTTCAAGGTTTAGGATTTAGAGTTTAAGATTTAGGGCTTAGGGCTTAGAGTTTAGGGTTTTTAGTATAGGATTCAGTGTTTAAAGTTCTATTTGACTTTTTTAGAGTACAAAGCAAGCTCAAAGTTGGAGGGTTTGGAGGTTTACCTTGACACTATTCCAAAGAGCTTCTTTGGTGTTTTTGCTGACATGTTTCCAACTCTCTATGTTGCATGGGATGAACTGCCTCACTAATACTCCAATGTGACTAGTGAAAGGGGCAGCATTATCACTTTCAGGTTATCCAACATGGTTGAAACAGATAGTCCTCTTCTCGAGAGGAATGTTGCAGATCTTCTCCCCCATTGAGTCTCTTTTCTTCCATTCTGATCTCGAATGTTGCTCTTCTCTCGACATTGTGGCTAAAAGTTGAATTTATCTTATTAAAGCAACAATACAAATATGAGCTTAACAATCAACATAATTTAACAAGGCTTAATAAAAAAACCTTCTATACTAATTTCTGACTCTATACTAATTTCTATACTATTTTTTATACTATTCCTATACTAATTTTCGACAATCAGGCTTAACAAAGGCTTAACTAGAGGTGTACAACGGGCGAGTTAATGATTTTTTATTAAACTTTCAACCCAACCCGATATAACCGAGTTAAAAAAATTATTTAGTTAACCCACCCGTAACCCAAACCAACCCATCTATTTTTTTATATACGAGTTTTTATGGGTTATACGGGTTATGCGGGTTGTAATTTCGATTGTGCATAAATAAAAATAACAACAAAAATAAAATAAAAATAATTTAATATTTGATTACTTATAAATTATATTTAGAGATTAATTAATTTTAGTCTTGAATTCTTATGTTGCAAAGTATATGATGACTTTGTGTTGTGACTTATGCAAATTAAAAAAAAATGAATGTTAAATTTTAATTACAAAAAATCTAACATGAGATTTTATTTAATCACTTCTTTTAAAAAACAAGTTTGACCGACCATTTTTTTTTATGATTTTTTTCTCTTATTCTACAATCATCAATATTAAAACAACTATACCTTGTGCCGAACAATAACAAATGATGTTGCAACTTTAAGAAGATAGGAGTAAATAACCGAGTTCGGGTTTAGCCGGGTTATCAAGAGCAAACCCATGACCCAACCCATAATAACGAGTTTATCAAAATCAAAACCCGTACCCAACCCGATGATACCTCAACTCGGTAAAAAACTGGTTCGTTTGGACAGGTTAAACGGGTCAAACGAGTTACGAGTTTTTGTGTACAGCCCTAGGCTTAACAAACACAAAATTTATAGTTACACCCTAAAAAAAATGAAATATTAATTATATATAAATTGCTAAGCTACCTAAATGTAGTCGAGAAGTGACAGAGATAGAGGAGAAGAGGTAGTGGCGGGGTAGAGGCAGAGGAGTGGAGGCAGAGGAGTGGAGGCAGAGGGAGAGGGAGAGGGAGAGCTACAACAAGGGTGAGGCAGAGGTCGAGCTACAACAATGGCAGGGGCGGAGGTCGAGCTACAGCAAGGGCGAGCATTGAGAGCGGTAGAGGAGGAGGCGGGGTCGAGCAGAGGGCAGCAACAGCGGCGACGTCGAGGAGGCTGGGATCGTCGGGAGTCAGTGGACAGAAGGGTTTTTGCTGGACAGAAAAACAAAAGAGGGAGTTCTGCTGGGGCTGGGATCGATCGAGTTCGGGACGCAGGGGAAGTAGGGTTTACAAATGGCTATTGTTCGACTTTCTATCGAAGCCAATTTGCAAATTTCAAATTGTGTTCGTTTGTGAACCATGATCAACGTTCTCGAATGGTTGTTGTTCGACTTTCTCTCGAAGCCATTTTGCAAATTTCAAATTGTGTTTGCTGGTGAACCATGATTCGCGTTCTCCTGGATTTTGTGCCCTCAATTCAGCTAGGTGCTCGATAACGTAAGGAGTTAGAACAACGCTTTATTGTAGGATTTTGAGATGTGCTCTATGTAGCAAATCTTGACTTACAAACATGTCTTTGCGTCCCTTTATACCCACACCTTGGAGTCTACCCTCATGTCGAGATGTAGGCAAACCAATACTTTCAATCCCAACCATGTGATTACTATAGAACTCAACGACCTCTTCTGCAATGTACCCTTCAACAATGCTTCCCTCGGGCTTAGACCGACTTCGGGCTAACCCTTTCAGCTGACTCATTCTTCTCTTAAAAGGATACATATATCTCAAAAACATTGGTCCACAAATTTTTATCTCTCTTACCAAATGAATAGTCAAATGTATCATTATATAACAAAAAACGACGGTGGAAAATGCATCTCGAGCTCGCAGAGGGTCACTATCACATCTTTTTGTAGTTTATCCAATGATGCAGGATCGATCGTCTTGGAGCAGCTCGAATTGAAGAAGAAGCACAACTTAGTGATTGATTGTCTCACGAGTGATTTCAGGATTCCTCGAATTGCAACCGAGAGCAGCTGGGTCAGCATGACGTGGTAATTATGTGACTTCATACCAATCAATTTCGACTCCTTAATGGACACCTTTGTTGAAATAATTGAGGAATAACCAGTTGGAACCTTAAGATTCTTCAGACAATCCAAGATATTGTTTTTCTCTTTTTTGGTTAAAGTCCAGCTCGCTGTAGGTAGGTAAGTACATTTTTCTCCCTCCACTGGGTGTAACTGCGGTCAAATTCCTAATTCAACCATGTCCTTTCTTGCCATGACGTCGTCTTTTGTTTTTCCCTGCACGTTCAACAATAAGCCAACCAAACTTTCAGTAATATTCTTCACAATGTACCCCATATAAGTGATGCATAACCTCTAAACTTGACAAATAAGGAAGATTCCACAAAATAGACTTTTTCTTCCATATCATGTCCTCGAAATTATTCACGATTGTTTTTCTAATTGAACATCGATGTTCTTCACCACCTCATGAACTTCTCTTCCAGATAATGGTCTCGGAGCTCTATCTGGACACTTATGCCCATCAAAGTCCACTTTGTTTCGTCGAAATCGGTGATTTGGAACAACAAACCTTCGATGTCCCAAGTAAATACACTTCTAACAATTTTTTAACCAAATAGAATGAGTGTTTTCTCCACAAATAGAACACGCTTTGAACCCTTTCGACTTGAAACCAGATAAGTTTCCGGAAGCGGGAAAATCATTGATTGTGCAAAAAATCATTGCACGAAGAGTGAAGTATTCTCTCTTATGTGAAACAAATACACGCACGCCATCCCTCCACAACTTTTCAAGGTCCTCTACCAATGGTGCCAAATATACATCTATGTCGTTTCTGGGTTGTTTAGAACCTGAAATCAACAATGACATCATCATGTATCTCCTTTTCAGGCACAACCATGGAGGAAGATTGTGCACGCACAATAGAACCGGCCATGTACTATGACGACTACTCATGTTGTCGTAAGGATTCATACCGTCGGTGCATAATTTCAATCTCATATTTCTAGGTTCACTTCCAAAATCCTTGAAATTCCTATCTATATTCTTCTATTCTGGAGAGTCGGCGGCGTGCCGCAACATTGCATCATCTGATCAAATTAGTGTACTGCTCCATAAATTCACGTCTAATCAAATGATCTATAACATCTTCCACACATCAAAATTTCACCAAATTTCGACAATCCATACACGGACAAGCAAGTGATTTTTCACCCTTCACTTTCATATTTTTAGTGGCACATTCTGCAAATTTTACGATTCATGCCAAGTATTCATCTAAAGTTCGTTGGGTTTCATACATCCACAAATTCTGACGATCCATCTGAAAATAATAATAATTTAATGTCAACTTTACGTCTATGACTTAGGGTCTTTATTTCGGTCACCATAAAGTTTTGGGCTAGCCAACGATCCTAACTCACTCTTTGAATGCTTTGTCTCATTAGTGAACATACGATAGTTGTAATCTAGCATTGAGAAAAATCCGACAACATTTACCCTTAGCTCCCCGAGCACACCGACGCACATTTGCATGTACGCACGTACTCGTGGGAACAAAGGAGAAATACTGAACCACATTTTTCTTAAAGCTAGCTTGCAAATACCGTATGTCCACTAATCCTATACTAATCCTAAATGAGACAAAGCATTCAAAGAGCAGTCCCAAACGGGGACTATTCGAGATTAATTTCTATTGGATTAATCCCGAACGGATAGTGACCTAAATTAATTATGTTACGATATTTTGATCCTAAATGACAATTCATTTACTTACATGTATATATATGTATATATGTATATATATACACACACATATATATATATGCATTTAATTTATGCAATGCAAACTCTAAATTAAATTAATAATAAGTTATGAAAAATTATAATTAATGATGAATACCTCAATACATATGCAGTCAATTCACCTTGCGCAGGTATCACTCTTCTTTAGCCTCTTTAATCTTCCTTCTAAATACAATAAACAATAAAAAATACAAAAAAAAACCTTCATATTATTTTGAACAATTTTGTACCATTTTTTGTATATTCCTTCATTTTTTATTCTATTTTTATTGGAGAAATAAAGAGATAATGACAAGTAGCTAAATGAGATTAAAGAATATTTAAGTTCTTGTAAAAAATTGAGAAAAAAAATAAGAATAAAACTTACAAATTTAATAGGTGTATTAATGGAGGTTATTGAGAGAGAAGAGTGGGGAGGGCAGCCATGGCGGCTGGGAGAGAAGGAAGGAGGAAGGCAACATGCATACGCTAGGGTTAAGAAAAATCTTTTATCACCGGTCGTTTACAAAAAATGGCATAAACACATTTATCACCGATTGCTTCAAAGAAATCGGTGATAACTGGTCCAATTTATCAATGGTTGTTAACAAAGAACCGGTGATAAAGTCTTTAATGTCGGTCTCTATTTAACAACAATTTCTTGTTACAAACCGGTGATAAAACCTTTTATGCCGTTTTGCTCTACCAACCAGCAATATATGGGCTCCCGACTAAAGTCATTTTCTGTGATTGTGCAAACTCTTTTTCCGATATTATCTTCACCGAATTTACTAAATAAATAATTTGAATTTCTTGATTTTTATATTAGTTATTTAAAAAACCAGTGGAGAGTTAATTTCGAAAATGAGACCATCTTTTCTGCACCCAAAGTTAATATATCCGACATAAAAAAAAGGCTTGCAAAAAAAAAAAAAACGTTTTTCCGTAGTGTAGGGAGTTCTCCCAAAAAATTGCATGCATGATTATTGTTAATTCAAACATGTACAATAGAACTTATAAGTTTTATGTCATAATCAAAAAGTTAGATGGTCGCCTTATAAATTTTTGTACCGACAAAATTTCATGATTAAGATATGGTACTTTAATTGAGAATACACCACGTACCCTCTTTAAACACATGTATAAACCACATGACAAGCCTCCCAACATAACATTGTAACCCAAAATATGCATCTAATTAATTAAGAACCAGAAAGTTGAATAAATAAGAAGACATTAATGAATATTCTACATCTATTGTCGTTGTAATTTTTTAAAGCTTCTCAAATCATAATATTTGCTCGTTCGAAGGGTTGGTTAAATCGCATTGCCACAGAAGATCAGTAGATGATGAAGCAGACTATGCAACAACAAGAGATGGAAACTGTGAGCTGGAGACGAAAGGAGACGAAAGGAGACGAAAGGAGACAAGCTGACAAACGCCAAACGGGGGTGACTTGGTGAGATGCTACAATCCTTTCTTCCCAATACAAGATGTGTTTGTTGTATGGTCTCCTATCAGATTTCGACTGTGCCACTTCCTCTGATCCTCTCTTTCTTTCTCTTGCTCTTGTTATTTAATTCTCTAATTTTATGACTGACTATATCACTATACTATGCATAATGCATATATACATAATTTGGCTAATTGCTGCGTTTCAACCCCCTCTTAAATATCTCCTATGCACGTGATAATACACTATTAGATCTCTGCAATTTCGTTTGATTATTACACTGTTGGATCTGCATTTTTTATTTTCTACTCCTTTTTGGATCGAAATGAAAATACCATTTCGTTTAGGAGATTAATATAGATCTGCATATACGAGAGGAGAAGGCGTCAACGAGAGAAAAAATACGAGATGATCGTTGTTTTAATAATCGTTGTTTTGTGATGTTGCTAAATCTTTTTTCTGCAGTGCAAGCAGCGGCAATTTAATTGAGAGCACCTATATATATATATATGCCTGAGTAAAATGAATTTGTCCTACTCTTATAATAGTTCTTTGGTAAATTGTCATTTTAAAAACTCAAATAAGTGGCTGGGTTCTAAAATTGACCAAGATAGCATGGAACTTGGCCTTTGCTGGTACACTCTAGAAAAGGCAATTACAAAATTAAACTACTTTATAGAAAAGGCAAGAACTCTTGACTTATCTTGATAATTCTAAGTATATAAAGGTTAAACATAGCTGCTGCAGTTATTTTATTGTAGCAATTTTTTTTTCCGTTCCTTTTTATTATTATTTAAACGATTTATTATAATTTTATTATTATAATACGGAAATTTAAAATTTAATTTTTTTCGCACAGAGCGCGAGAGTACGTCTAGTTTTGATAATAGTTCCTTAAATAAGTTTTATAAATATATTAAAAAAAATATATATGTGTATTATTTTTCTAAATTGCTCGTATCAATTTTAAGCAGTTAAAATAATGTTTGGTGTTCTACTAAATACGTGTATAAATTGTTTTAATTTTACGGTATTTGATAGATGATGCAATTTCATCATTTATTATTTTTTGTACGTATACAACATATATAAAATTGAATTATGTTTTAATTATCGAATTTTATTAAAAATATCTCAAACTCTTTCGTTGTTTAAGCGGCTCACCAACATGTTAATTAAAGTTGCAAGATGCGATCTGGAATCTTTCAAGGAATGTTGGAACTAATTAAGGAAGCAATAAGGAACAAATTCCACAATTGGGGCTTCAAAGGTGTTGTGCCATCACATGAGGTTCCTATAGCTGATGCTTGATGAATCATAAATGATAATGTCTAATGGGAGCTGATATAGAGATATCATATTAATTTGATACCGACTATTGATATCGATTTTTGCATTTTTAGTTGAATTATACTACACATTATTTGAGTTATTATGTATGTTATTTTTTGTAAGGAAATTATTATAAATGTTGTGAATTTTATTATGCACTTTTAGTTGAGTTATCGTGCACATTATTTGAGTTATCATGCATGTTATTTTTTGTAATAAAATAGTTATACATGTTAATTTCTGTACTGAAATAGTTATTATGATATAACATACATAATAACTCAAATAAATATGTATAATAAGATCGATAACAATAATTGATATCAAAATGTGATATCTACCAAGCATTATCCATTCCACAATTGCATGGGCTTCAAAGGTGTTGTGCCATCACATGAGGTTCCTATAGCTGATGCTTGATAAATGATAATCTCTAATTATTGAGCCATGTGTCGGTTCCAATAATACAAATCTCAATAATTGATTAATGGCATCGGAATCCAAGGCTACAAGTGAAGATAAACTAGGATAAATATATATTTTATATGCTTTAAGTTGGTGTATGTCATGGACAATATCTACATCCTCATTTTCAAGCCGTTTTGGTTCGAACTCGAATATGCTGTAGCGTAGTAGCGCGCTATAGCAGATGGACGATTCGGATCGATCGTTAATTTCGTGATCGATCGCCAGCGATGAAACTCAGAGAGCCTTTATACTTTGGCACAAATCTTGATGCAATTAGTGAAAATCGAACGGTTCAGATGCTGTGCTACACTATCCCGCGCAACACCAGATTTGTTTCCGTTTTCGTTCGTGCCATATCTTTATGGACCTATTAAAACTATTTTTTTTAAGTAAAAGAAGGGATAAGTCTCTAAAATTTATTTTTAATTGATCACAGGACGTGATCTCTGGATTACATTATATGGACTTGTATGTAAATTTACACAAAAAAACTAAAAATAATTTAATAAAAGAGAAATAATGAAAGAAGGAAAACTAGCAGCCGAAGGAGCTGATAAGATGTCTTGACTGAGTTGAACTCAGTGTCAGCTGCTTGAATTAATGTATAGCCTGGCAATTATGACTGGAACCACGACATGTATTCTTTGAGTATCTCTCTTGTTATCTGTACTATGCTCTGATTTTTTGTTGAAACAAAATAATAAAAAATAAAACAGAAAGGTATAACTAGGCATGTTCATCGAGTCGAGTTAGCTCGAGCTAATTCATATTCGAACTCGAGCCGAGTTGATTCGAGCACGCAGCTTGTTTCGAGCTGAAATAGCAACTCGAGTCAACTCGGTGACTCGTTTAACAACTCGAGTTGCACTGTGAGATCATCAGTACTGGCCACTAGGCTATTGTCAACACAATACTCGAGCCCAGTACCACTGTACCAGTGTACCACTGTGGCAGTGAGCCAGTGACATTCAAAACCCCATATTTCAATCAGATATTTGATATTAAAAAATCAATGCAATACTCCATATTTCAACCAAATATTTGACATTAAAAAATTAATGCAAAACTCCATATGTCAACCATAAATTTGATATTTAAACCACAATGTGAACCAAATTCAATGCAACCCCTTAAATGGCAGCGACATTCAAAAATCAAAGACACATCCAAAATACAATTGATATTTGAACCACAATTAAAGAGAAACATAGTTCCTGAATTCAGATTAACAAAAATAGTCTTCAAAACAAGAATTAAATAACAATCCACAAGTTCACAAGACCACAACATCAATTTGGAATAAAAAAAACAATTACTGCATTACCACAGTCCACAGCCCACTGGTCCCTTTCCCCCTTCTTTTTCCCTGCATTTACCAGTACAAAATCAGTCGATCAAAATTCAGATACATAAATTGACGATTAGATACAGAAATCAGCCATAATAGTAAAAGGGCACAGCAATACTCCCTGATCAGGGTTACAATTTCATAAGTCCAATTTTTTTTTGCTTGAACTAACATGTTGATTAGTAACCTCTGGTACTAAGCTACAGGCATTAAGCATGCTTGAACTAACCTGCGAACTAACCTGTGGTACTGGGGACTGCCTGTGGTACTGGGCATTTAATAGGTGACCTAGCCTCCTAGGTGAAGTGGTGAACTGCCTTGTTGCCTGTTGATTTGTTTCTGAGGCGGCTGGAGTATGGAAACTGGGGAGAGAGAAATTAGGTTTTGCGATATACCGATATTGTTGATTTGTTTCTGCAAATATCAAAGTCCAAATCTGATTATAGGAACGAAAGGTTCTTTCTAAGTAAATGGTTATGGGCTTTAAACAATGTGAGAAATTTTATGGGCTTATGGCCTCAAATAACACATTTTGTTTATGGATGACGACAGGGTAAAGGCATAAAGCCTATATTAATTATTCTATGAGCGAGTTTCGAGCGAGCGAAGTCCAAATCGAGATCAACTCAAGTTGTTAATCGAGTCGGGCTGCTCGAGCTACATATTACTCGAGTTGATCTGAACGAGTTTCACGAGTTGTGAGCTATTTGTCCAGTCCTAGGTATAACTGTCATATGACCATTGAATACAAACTAGTCGTTAGGGTATTGTTACTAGTAGCTGTTAGGAGATTTCTATAAATAGGTGTACCATTGTCAACACAACAATCAAGCAATACAATGCAATATTGTTCTTCTCATTTTATTCTCAATTTATAAAATTCAACATGGCATCAGAGCAAGTTGTTACTCGATCTAGAAAAGCTTTCGCAAAATCAGTGGCTAAGGCCTCTTCTTCCAAAATCACTGATATCCAAGTCAAAGAGAAAGAAAAGCACACTTGGCCACAAGTGTTGGCTCTGTCCACCAACAAAGCCAGTGATAAAAGTTTGGCTTGTGCAAAAGCCTCAATTCTTAACAACAATCTTCAAGATCAACCTCTCGTTGCAAAAATCTTGAACCTTAATGATGGCAAGAAGAAAAAAAAGGAAAGATAAAAAATGACGAGGTTACACGATGGTCAGTTGTTGGGTTCTCAATCCTTATCTTCGATCATTTCAAAGAAGGAAAGATAAAAGATGGGAATGCGGAGGCGCTGCTAAGTCATACGCACATAATACAAATGTTATCAAGGGGTCCAGAGATACCATCATCGTTATCATATATAGAGGACAATAGTATCTTCATACGTATAGTTTCTCTGCACAAGTCATACGCATTAGAGCAATTGTCTGTATAACTTCCGGTTACGGCGAGCATTGAACATCACCAACAATATGCATATTTCATGTAGGAAATATAAACATCTCAAACTTAGAATTCAGGACACAAATAAAATATCAATGACACGTAACACAATCCATATGATATTTTATTTTTTTGGTTTGTCCAGTGCAATATATCATATGTATAAACTTGTGTGATTAGCATTGAAACTCTTTGTCATATGATCTATAGAATGTGATCATCATCTAATTCGACACATTGATCTTATAATGGTCAATTAGTGTTCCTTGATAATTACCAAGATCGGAATTTTAGGGTAATCATGTTTATTTCATTGGTGGAATTCTACGATCCAGGTCATCAACCCAAATGATTCACAAAATATAATAACTCGAGGAACAAAATAGTGAAATCATTCACTAATAAACTAAAATTATCAAATATATGATCTGAATTTAGGACAAGGATACTAACAATCTATCACTTGAACTAGAGCCAATCATATCAATTCTAAACGAGTAAAGAGTACATATCATCCCCATATAAAAACTATGCATGAATGAATGTAAACTCAATGCCAGTCACCCATATGCCTAATAACCATCGAAGAGGCATGTAATATGTGCTTAGCCTTGCTCAGAGGCTCGTTAGTGGATTAGATGTGTTCGCTTATGTGTCCACCATACAAACCTTAATATCTCCACACTCAACAATCTCGCGAATGAGATGATACTATCGTAGAACATGCTTTGACTTTTGGTGTGATCTCGGCTCCTTTGCCTGACAATTGCTCCATTGTTATCACAGTAGAGCTCAATCAGACCTTTAATATTGGATACCACACCAAGCTAAGAGAAAACTTCTGAATCCAACATCTTTCTTTTGTTGCTTCTGAGGTAGCAATATATTCTGCCTCGGTGTTAAATCCGTTGTGGTTTCTTGCTTGGAACTTTTCCAGCTTACAACACTACCATTAAGGATAAATACATATATTGACTTTGATCTAAAATCAGGATCAGATTGGAAACTAGCATCTGTGTAACTCTTACAATGAGCTATGTTTCACCTCTGTACACAAGAAGCTCTCCTTAGTTCTTCTCAAGTACTTAAGGATGTTCTTGACCACTCCCCAATGAGCCACACCAGGATTTGTCTGATATCTACTCGTTATGCTCAAGGCACAAGAGACATCAGGATGAGTGCATATCATAGCATACATGACGAAATCGATGGTGAAAGCATATATCCTTCTCATGTACTCTAGCTCACCAAGTGTCGAAAGACTCGGTATCCTTCTCATGTCCTCTAGCCACAACAACAATGCTAAGGTGAACGCCATGTGACATAGGCAAGAATCATCATTTGGAGTTTTTCATGTTAAACCTCTTTAGCACATTGTCAACATATATGCTTTGAATTAATCCAATAAGTTTTTTGGATCTATCTCTATAGATCCATATACCAAGCACATAAGTACAATCGCACAAGTCTTTCATTGAGAACATCTTCATCAATGAAGCCTTGACATATCTCATAAGAAAGGTGTCATTCATAATCATAAGTATGTCTTCTACATACAAAACTAGAAATATAATTTAGCTATCACTCACTTTCTTATATACACAAGGTTCTTCATCGCACTTGACAAAATCAAACTTTTTTTATCTCTTTGTTAAAGCGAATGTTCCAACTCCTAGATGCTTGCTTAACCCATATATGAATCATCCAAGCTTGCATATCTTTTCAGCATTGTTTGGATTCACAAAACATATGTTGTGCCATATGCACAAGCTCCTCTAAATAACCATTTATAAATGCGGTTTTGACATTCATTTGTCATATTTCATAGTCATAAAATGTGGCAAATGCTAAAAGAATCCTAAGAAACTTGAACAGAGCCAAGGGTGAAAAAGTCTCATCATAATCAACTCCTTGAATTTGACGGTACCCTTTCGCAACTAGCCGTGCTCTGTACATAGTCAAATTTTCATCCATGTCAATCTTTCATTTAAAGACTCATATGTTCTCAATGGGTTAACCCCTTAAGGTGGAACAACCGAGTACCAAACATGATTGTCATACATGAATTTCATTTCGGATTTCATGGCTTCTAGCCATTCGTCAGAGTCAAACCCGTCCATCGCTTCATTATCGTCACCACATGAGCTTCTTCCAAAGGTTCTTGTGGAACAAGCTCTTCTACTGGCTGTGCCTCTGGAGTCTGAGATGGTGGTTGAACTTTCTCCTCAACTCTCTGAGGTATGAGTCTAGTCTTACTTCCACTAGCTTCAGTGTCTACCACTAAAGGCTCATGACCACTTCCTTAATATTCTTTAAGAGATATCTCATTCTCACTATTCCTTCTTGAGAGTTCTTTATCTAAGAATATCGCATGCTGAGCAACAATAACCTTGTTCTCGGATGAATAATAGAAACAATATCCTCAAGTTTTCTTAGGTAATCTATAAAGAAACATCTATCTAATTTTGGTTCATGCTTGTCGGGTATCAACATCTTGACATACGACTGACATCCTCAATTTTAAAAAAAATACAAGTTTGGAACCTTTCCAACCCATATCTCACATGATGTCTTCT
>CAXKVX010003741.1:0-20081 GCA_964058865.1 Eleocharis quinqueflora
GCACATTATTTGAGTTATTATGCATTATTTTTTGTACTGAAATATTTATGCATGATATTTGAGTTATTATGCACATTATTTTGTTAACATGCATAACAATTTTTCAGTACAAAAATAACATGCACAATAACTCAAATAATATGCATAGTAATTCAACTAAATGTGCATAATAACATCGGTATCGATAGTCGGTATCAAATGTGGTATCTACGAAATATTATCCATTTCTTTTTAGTACAATACTGAAAATGACTCCGACTAGTGTATTGTTATAAGCATTTCGGGTGAAGTATCAACGGATCAAAATTTAAAATATAGCATTTGAAATGTTGGTTGAAATAATTTAATAAACTATTTATATCATAATTTGTAGAATTTTTTATTTTTAGAATTTTTTAACTATGATAAATAATTTTTGAAATGTAACCAAATTTGACATAAAAATGTTGGTATTTTTATTGTTTTTAGAATCATCTTTCAAAAATCATTAAACATGGAAAAATAGTTTTCTACATAATTAATTTTAATATAAGGGAGTTCTTTACTATCCGATGTTTATTATTTTTTAAATATTTCTTAAAAAATCAAGTGGTCACGAAAGTTTAAACTCATGACCAATAATTCTAGTAAACTATCACTATTAGACCGTTTGAATAATTTATTAAACTATTTAAATCCACATTTAATTAAAATTTCAGAATATGAATCATAAGAATCTCACGCTAAAAGTTTACAAAAGCATGCCGTCAAAACTCTACTAAAAGTGTGTAAATTCACTTCGCCTAGTGGCAAATACAAAAAAAAAAAGAAAAAAAACTGATCCTACTCATTATATACCCATATTTGCATGGAATGAAATCACCCAATTTCGAATAATTATTTATCTCGAATCATTTGATACAAGATGAAAAAATCTTGATTTTTTCGAAGAGAAAAAAATAATCCGAGACATTTGCGATAAATTTCACGGTCCGAGGGGATAACATTAACATCATAACAGGGTATCTTCTTACGCGCAGGAAAAAATATTGCGTGTGTTGCGCAGTAAATTTTAACATTTGATTCGCATCGAGATTCGTGCAAGTTAAACTTTATAATATCACCCCTGAATCAAATTTGAGCCGTTCGTAACCTAAGCGCAGAAAATCTGAACTGTCCGTAACTGTTACGCGGCAGAAGAACGACTTCTTTTTTTCCCCTCCAAAATAAGAATCAAATCCGCTGCTTGTATAATTTCTTCTTGTTTCGATCTGAACTATTCAAAATTCATTTAACGATGAAAACACTTGTTCTATGAATTAAATCACAGTTATCCGTAAAAATCGATTCATTTAACGATGGAAAAGATTCTGTACAATCAGCACATTCCGGATCCCAAAAATAACATCAGATTCGTCTCATATTTGCACGTGTGATATTCGTCGTCTTTATGCCTAAATAAATAATGAATTCCTACCTTGTCCTCTAAGCGGCTTACTCCCTCTGAAGTCTGACCCTCTTCCCTTCACACTGGCCAATTTCCATACTCAAGTCTGAAAGATCTCCGCACGCCTCCCCTGAGTCCTTGGTCTTACCAGTTACCCCCGCCAATTTCCTTCTAAATTCCCCCTCCATCTTCTCTTCTCATCATCAGATCAGGTTCTAAACACATCTCCAGATCACCAACCATGACCACAATCTCTTTTACCTTCTCTCCTCTCTCAACAGCTTCATCAATCTCCTATTCCCAACTCTCAATAACTTCTCTTAAACCCCGTAGAAATCGCAATAACAGGATCATCACTGCTTCTATATCTGAGAAATCCCAACATCTCGTCACTAAATCACAGACTTCTGTACCGATCCAAAAGATACCGGGTGATTATGGGCTGCCATTGATCGGTCCTTTGCGAGACCGGCTCTCCTATTTCTATTTTGAAGGACGTGACAAGTTTTTCAAGTCCCGGGTGCGAAAACACGGCTCAACTGTGCTTCGGGTCAACATGCCACCAGGCCCGTTTATTGCCCCGGACCCGCGTGTCATTGCTTTGCTTGATGCTGTGAGTTTTCAAGTTCTCTTTGACACCTCACTGGTCGAAAAGCGTGATCTTTTTACTGGTACTTTCATGCCGTCGACTGATCTGACCGGAGGGTTTCGTGTTTTATCGTACCTCGACCCGTCTGAACCACGCCATGCTCCTCTAAAAAAGGTTATGTTCTTCCTCCTTTCATCACGACGACATGAGATCATACCGCAATTTCGTAGTACCTTTGGTTCACTCTTTGATAATCTTGAGGAAGAACTAGCTCAAAAAGGAAAGGTTGATTTTGGCGGACCTAATGATCTAGCTGCTTTTGATTTTCTAGCCCGGGCCTTGTTCGGCCAAGACCCGGCAGAGACGAAACTTGGCCGGGATGCACCAAAACTGATTACTAAATGGGTTTTGTTCCAAATTGGTCCTTTGCTAACCCTTGGTTTACCACCTTACCTTGAAGATTTTCTGTTACATTCATTCAGGTTACCATCTGCACTGATTAAATCTGATTATAACCGGCTAGCCGAATTCTTCAGAGAATCAGCCGGGCCAGTTCTAGATGAGGCCACTCGCCTTGGCATTTCGCATGATGAGGCAGTTCATAACCTTGTTTTTGCTATTTGTTTCAACACATTTGGTGGTTTGAAGATCCTATTTCCTAATTTGATCAAATCGATTGGACGGGCCGGTGCAAGGCTCCATGGTAAGTTGGCTCAGGAAATCCGATCCGCTGTACGAGACAATGGAGGGGTTGTCAGTATGCGTGCCATCGAGGAGTCAATGCCATTAACCAAATCGGTAGTGTATGAAGCTCTTAGAATTGAGCCACCAGTGGCGATGCAGTACGGACGAGCCAAACACGACATGGTGATTCAGAGCCATGATGCCGGTTTTGAAGTGAAGGCCGGGGAAATGTTGTTCGGGTAAGACAGAGAGAAAATAAAACGTTATATTCCCTTGATCTTAGATATTGTCGATCTGGAATTCAAGCCACTTGGTTCACTACTTTGACTCTCAATTATTAGCAGCTTTTTGTCAAGTGAATACACAACCACATGTCGCCTCAGAATTTATATTAGCGTAATATAATTTTAATTTTAAGATGAAAAACAGTATCTGACTTTGTTGAGTAATCCGGCTCACATTTGGTACAAATAATGTCATGCTTTCTAAAGCTAGCTAGTCCGTCTCTGAGCCAAAAAACTATATGTCACAAGCATGCTAACCAGTCAAAATCTGTAATATTTGAACTTCAATTTCTTCACAACAGGTATCAACCAATGGCCACGAAGGACCCGAGGGTGTTTGATCGGCCAGAAGAATTCGTGGCAGATCGGTTTGTAGGGGAGGAAGGCAAGAAGTTGTTGAAGTACGTGACGTGGTCAAACGGGCCCGAGACGGAGTCACCTACGGTAGATAACAAGCAGTGTGCCGGCAAAGATTTCGTGGTGCTCGTTGCAAGATTGCTGGTGGTGGAATTGTTTCTCCGATATGACTCCTATGAGATTGAGGTCGGTACCTCACCGCTCGGCTCATCGGTCAAGATCACATCCCTGAAGAAAGCCACCTTCTAGTTCTAGTTCTAGGGATTGTTACATGGCGTCTGCCTTGAGCTGGTGGTTAGAATTAGGTTATTTGCGTTTTGTTGAGGGGTTTCCTGAAAATTTGGTCGATTTGAACGCGTGGATCATGACTGCTAATTTCGTGGAATATCTTTTTTCCAAGTGGCCGACGATTGCACGTGGAAGGAGTGAGAACTGTAGATTCTCTGTATGACTGTATCACCTTGATTTATTTTTCAGTTGTCAGTGTCAGTGGATGGATTTTTTTTTGTTTTGAAATAATTGTTATGTTGTCATTCCGGTGGAAGTGGAAATAATATTTCTTTCATGCAATGTTGATAGATTCTTTTATGTTGTCATTGCTTCAAATAATATTTCTTAGATACTTTTTAACTTAATTGAATAAAAAAGTAAGCTTATAATAAATCAAAGTAATATCTGATCTTTTTTCACAAATATAGTAAAGTAAAATCAGCTCACAATAATTTAATATAGTAACTTATCAAGCTCAAATCAAATTCTCTCACTTTCTGCAATGCAATGGTATTTCTCGGAAACTGTATTTTTTTCTGACACTACAAAATTCTAAATCTAAGAAAATGAGTTACCAAATTGAAAATGTGAGAAGGGGATGATATTAAATCCCAACCGGGCCACACCATCGGCTATTTTTCTTGCGACGTAGCCAAGCCCAATATGGATCGAGAACCAAGAGTATGCCACCTCAACTTTTTTTTTTTAACTCCCCTAGTTCATCTTGAGTTGTTACTCACAATTAATCTAAAACGGCACTTTTATGAAGTGGAATCAAGTTCTTTATCTTCTTGTTAATTCATCCATTTTATCTGAAATCATTGCAGTTGCATTATACCTGTTGGTTCTTTCAACTAATTCTTGTTTGGAATTTGGCAAAGACATAAATAAATGACTTTTCATGTTGACTCAGTCTCACAGTTTATTAGCAAACTTCGACCTTTAAAAAATTGTCCTTTCAGGTCTACCAGTTGCTAGTTTTAAAAATGTTTTAAATAGTGGGCATAAATTTGCTTACAAATTACAAGCTACCAGTAATCAAGTCTCCTTTACTGCATAATGACTGCTCTGCTGAGGCTATCAATCTTGAATTGTATAACCACAAAGTATCTCTATACGGCTATACCAGTAATGACTAATACCAGCATCGCACATTATAAATTACATTGTCACAGACATGACTAGTTCCGCCATAGCCCAGGTTGATTTACAACATTGTGTCAGTTCTTTTGTACATCATTGGAAGTGTCATAATCCGACTATGGAGTGTACAAATTCCGATACTATGCAGATTATGTTTTGCTCTATTAATTGTCAATTGAAAACAATGTTTATCCTTGATGTGAATGCTAATCACTCCCATTTTTGTGTAATTTTTTCGTATAACTACTAATATAGAAATATTCATCCTACAAATGCAGTGTAAAATAGCCAACATGAACATCCTTAAATATCTGAATAGATGAAATAACATTTGAACATTTACATATTGTTTGACTATAAAATAAGGCATTTGAATGGAATCAAACTTTTTCATTGAAAAATTTAGAATCAATTCTAGTTTCATTAAAGGGTGTTTAAGCATTATTTGATATCTGTTCCTTGAGGAAAAACAAATTTTAATAAAACTTCATCGTTTTGTTTCCTCAAGAGTAAACAAATGTCTGCTTGGAATGAAGCTATTTCTGAAGCACTCAAGAACCAAGATATAATTGCAGTATTGCACCTTGGGATCTGTAGAGGTTTTATTCATTTTTCTTTGATCCGATTACTATTGCCTATAATACGGTCCTGCATACCCTAACCAAACCAAAAGAAAAAAGGACAAAACTTACAACTGTTGGTTCTTTCTTGCAGAACAGGTCGAATTCACCAGAATTAACATATACAAATTTAATGTTCACTTCTTGCACATCCTGACATCCAATCTGATTAAATCTGCCCAAAGCTGCCTGGAATGTATGAACAAGTTTGGGAATGTTTATTAGAACATGACAGTGAGGTTGTCAGAAGATCCTAAAGCACATGAGAACAAGATATTTAACCCCAAATTTATATTAATTGAAGGCAAAAACTTAGGTACTCCAAAAAATGTATACACTAGATACTCTAGTTCATCTGAGCCGTTCAGTTCATCAAGATTGATAAAAAGTGATTCGATTTAACTTTTGCTTCATTTTCTAAGAAATCACTTTTCATCAATCTTGATAAATTGAACGATTCAGATGAGCTGGAATACCCAGTGTATCCATTTTTAGAGTACCCAAATTTTTGCCTAATTGAAATATATAAGTTAAACATGAGCTAATAAAAAGGGAAGCAATCCATTAATGTTGTAGCTATATGAATGTCATTCTCACTACGGCAGAAGTATAACATCTGCTAGTAAATAGCCCTGCATGCTTTTGGGTTTCCAGTTTTTTCAACTGTTTCCCACAATATCGTGGGAATACTGAATTGTAATATTCTTTTGTTGCTTGAATATAAATATTCGTGAAACTTGAAAGCAAACTAGACACATTCGGCTCTAAGTTATCCACTTTCATGTTTTCGTCTCTCAAATTTCTATTTTCCATTTTGGCAACAAATAACTTCTTTTTTTCTATTTTCGTCTCTCAAATTTCTACTTTCCATTTTAGCAACAAATAACTTCCAATTTGTACAGTTTGATCATACTTTGATCCGCTGCATCAATATACTGACAAAGATCCTAATCAGCATTGATATACAACAGTGGATCAATTTTCTTCTTAGACATAGACACCGCGTCAAAATGACAGACTCGTTGAAGCAATTGTAAATCCACTGTTCTTTTGAATGAACATAAATGTAGGTTTATATATTAAAGAGAGAATTTTGATGTCATGGAGCAAAAGGTACAAATCAGATTCTTTGATAGCCAAGAGAAATCCAAAGCTTCAGGGTCTCCAATGGCCAAGAAAAATCTAGAACTTTAGGAACATAAACAGAAAACAGTCATATTTCAAGGAACAGGAGAAATCTAACATCTTTTATATAGTCACCCGTACCTCATTTACATCTTAAGTCGCAGATTAATATGCAGTTAACCGTGGCTTCTAGGATCAGCAACTTGATGAACCTTGCGTGCCTCTGCACTGGAGAACTGACCAACAGCTCTGGAATGAGGTATTGTGGTCTCTCCATTTGCAAGAGCAACCACATTTTCAAGGAATAACTGTTTTGGCAACTTCCCCACCACATTTCCCTCTTCATTCCCTTCTTTGTCTAGAAATGCAAAGTGCGGAATTCCCTCTACGCCAAATTCATCCAGCTCTTGCTCCCATTTTGTGTTGTCTACATTTAGCATTACAAAATTAACCTGATCCCTGAAAATAACGGAAAAGATGTAGACGAATGATGAAAAATGACAAGTGGAATAATTGCAATGTATGAAGCTCCAATGATAATAATAAATTGAAGGCTGTCATTTTGACAGATATTTTTCAGCAATAATAAGGTAAAGACTATTTTGCAAATTTTAGTAACGGAAGCTGGTGCAGTATTAGTCGTATATTATGAACTCTTGGCAATACAATAACATACTGACTACATGGATAGAATATCACTGTATTGCTAAGGTAAGGTATATAATTGCTTCCTCATTTTTACAAGATCATATGATATTTGACAGTTTTGACTTTTGAGTAACAACCGAACCATCATGCTACTGTTACAAACTTCCATAATAATAGGTCAATTGAATGATACAAAATAAATTTCTTTTAAATGGGGCGAACTGGCTATATAATCGGTGTGGACTGAAGCATAACAAAAACAGAGACTAAGATAATAAAAGTAATAAACTAGAACAATGAGTAGAATGAGGAAATACTTGTACCGCTGCTCAACTTTATAAACAGCAGGTGCTAATTCGCGACAAACTTCACACCAATCAGCATAAAACTCGACCACTGTAGGCTTCCCATTTGTTAGAGCCTACATATGTTGAAGAAGGTATATTAAAAAATACACTCAATCTGTTAGTATTACAATTTACAACGCCAGAAAGGAAAAGTTATGGTGCAGAAAGAAAATTCATTAGTTAGAAAAGTGAAGAAATTCACATAGCCCGACCTCCTCATATGGTACAGCATTAGCAGATAGATCTTTCAAGGAAACCCCAAAATCAAGTCTTGAAGAAACAAAGAGACCTACAGCACCCAAGCTAGAGGCTAGTGCTATTCTTCTATTGATGTTTTTATTTGGGAATTCAATAAATCCGGACTCTTGATTTGTGCAGCATTCTTCCTGCTTATCTTCGATCAAATCTGGCTTTCCATTTTGTTCATCCTGTAACAGAAATTACCTTCATTTTAGATTGGGTTTCATTTCTAGCCTACCCCAATTTATTTGGGAACGAAGGCTTTGTTGTTGTTGTAACAGAAATTACCAAATTTTAAATAACATAACAAATCTAAAGATAAGTTAAGAACAATTCAAAAGATTAACAAGATCAGGAACTTCATTTGTAACTCTCATGGTTAGACTGCACGATCTTCACAACGAATAGGAACTGATTTAACGCTTTTACGCCTAAGAGTGAATAACCCGGTGAAATCACACCACTATAGTTTCCTGTTTCTAAACCGTTTTACTGCAATCAAAGAGTATCATAAACTTACAGGAGGAGGAGTAGCTGGTTCTGACTCGACCGGCTCGGTTGTGGCTCGCCGGTGCGTAACGCTGCGGAGGCGGTGCGGCCGGGGTTGAGAGAAGCTAAGCCGAGCTGGATTGACCCGAGAGAGGCCGGGTCGACCCGGTCGGAGCTCGGAAAGAAGGCTGAAATGGCTTGATGTTACTTGCGCCATTGGATTGGCTGCAGAGTTGATTTGGAGCGAAGAGAGATGGAGAAATTGTCACGGGACGGGGTCTCCAAAGAGGGAACCGGATCTGCTGCTTTGTTTACTGCTTGTTTCTCGATCTGCATCGTTTAAAATTCATCTGACGGTCAAAACATCTGCCCCATGAATTAAATCACAGCCGTCCGTGACGGTCGATCGATTTGTGACGGTCGAATCGAGTCAAACAGAAAACAAGCAGAAATTTTACGAGCCGCAGATTCGGACCCCTCCAAAGAGGTAGAGACCAGAGACCGACAAGTAAGAACTAAGAGCATCTCTAATGGTAATTGCTTATGAATTGTTTATGCGGATGTGTCAATTATTTTGTAATTGCTGGATTCTATAACTATTGCTTATTTAGCAATTATGGCTATTCATTTTTTGAATATGAGTTGACCAAATGTTTAATTCTTATTGGTCAAGTGTTTAATTCTCAATTGTTTGCTTGATTGTACCAATGTAAGAATGAATTGCTTAATTTCTAAAATTTATACAATTATTATTTAGCAATTAATTTCAATTGCTGTATTGGAGATGCTCTAAGAAGTATTGGAAAAGAAAAAGATGATGACTGGCGCGGAGCCACGTGGTAGAAATTATAATGCTTGTACAGTTGTACCTTTGAAAAAAATTCGAAAATACGGATTTGACTATCTTTCCACTGTTCTTATTTTAGAAAGAATAATGTTACGTAAATATTATATTTAATATCGGTTATATCTGTTATTATTATGTACATTTAGTTTAATTATTATGAATATTATTTGAGTTATTATGCATGTTATTTTATATTATTTTGTACTGAAAAATTATTATGCATATTAACAAAATAATGTATACGATAACTCAAATAGAATGCATAACTATTTCAGAACAAAAATAACATGAATAACTATTTCAATACAAAAAATAACATGCATAATAATTCAACTAATTGTGCATAATAACATCGGTATTGACAGTAGATATCAAATGTGATATCTACATATCAGCTCTCTTTAAGAAAATAATAAACTAAATTAAATTATATTTGTGGAAACTTAAGAAGTAATTTTAGAAGTTTTGGATCGAACCCGTACGGTACAGCTAGGGGTGATAGGGGTGAAAAGGGAACGATAGTCAGGGGCGAACAACAAAAAGCGGTTCCAGTTGGGAGAAGCTAGGAGTGATAGGGGTGAAAAGGGAACGATAGTCAGGGGCGGACAACAAAAAGCTGAAGTAGAAAATCTGGAATAGAATAAAGGAGAGTCGAGAACATACCCATTGTTTTGGTTGAATGATGTACACATGATTTGACACAAGGAAGAACTCGCCATAAGAGATATCCATTTTTAGGGAATAACTTCTATCTCGAAAGGAAAGTGAAAGATTAATCTTGTAAATTGAGTTCGATCGTTCGATGTTGTTCGAGCGGTGTAGAGGATTGAGAGGCAGCATGATAGCGGGGTAGGGGAGGGTCTCTCTACCTTTGAGAATGATTTCATGAGTAGAGGAGAGAAAATGGGACAAAGATGTGTAGGGATGAAGAGAGACTCGAGGTGCTTGATGAGGTGGAGAACAATGAGCGTTTTCAACAGGAAAGCGTTGACAGGGGCAAGTGGGGGCCTCTTTGCGGATAGAGGACAGAAAGAATGGAGAGATTTGCGCGAGTAGAGAGAGACGATGCAACCTTCAAGGCTCGATAAGGAAAGGGTTAGAAGAAGAAGAGACATGATGAGGAAGAGGTAGCATGGAGAGAAACGAAAGTGTAGAGTTTACGTTTTGATATAGCGAAAGAGAAAGATGAAGAATGACAACGAAATATGATTATAAGTGTAACAAATGCAATAGACAAAAAAATTTGCTCTTCTACACATAAAAACAGATGTGCTGTCATAAATTAAAAACAAAGCTCCATCGAAAGATTAATATGAGCTCCGAAGATTAGAAATTAAATTCCTACCGTTGCAGAATCAAAATATTAATATGAGCTTCGAAGATTAAAAAGTAAATCCCAACCATTGCAGAATCTCAACACCTTAAATGCTTAATAAAACCAGAGATATCCAAAACTATGTCACCAATATTATAAAGAAAAAAAAAATACCCAAAGAAAGTATATTCCCAGTTTCCCACTATTCTCAAAGGGTCTGTTTGGCAACACATGGAATAGCCTCTCTTCTGGAATAACAGACTATTTCAATTAAACTCGTTTGCCAAACAACATTTTGTATGTTCGGAATAGTGCAAATATTAGCTAATCCGGTATTCCAACCCATAGGTGGAATACCGGAATAACAATAGTAGAATAATGATTATTATTATTTTATTATATTGTGTTATAGTTAGTAATTAACTATATTTTATCATATTATATCATCATTATTATTATTTTTATTATTTCATAAAATAATACATATTAATATTTAAATATTTTTTATTTTTATTATATTATCTTTATCTTTTTGTAATTATATTATTATATAAATTATCAAATTATAATATTTTATATTATAATTATGAATATTATATTATATCATCATTATTATTTAAAAAAACAAGCATATAATAATTATTATTTTAATTTTACTATTTTATTTAAAGTATTGTTATTAATACATTATTATTTTCTTTTATATTATATTATATTATATTATTATCAAAATTAATATAATTATCATTATTATTTGATTATGTTGTATTATATTTGAATTAATAATATTTTAGTATATTATATAATTGTTGGGTTACGAACAGTTCAAAACCCGTCAATTGGCCTAAGCAGCGGAAAGACCGTAAAACAAAAATTTTACGTCTGACTTAAGCCGAGGATTAAGCGGGGTATGTCGGATAAACCACAGAGGGTGTCCACCTCCCGTTTATCCCTAACATCAAAACCCTACTTAATTCCTAAACAGATCTACTCCTTAACTGAATTCTAAAACTTTAATCTACTTACAAATTAAATAGATTAATATAACATTAATACTTTGATCCAAATTCGAATTGGACCGCAGAAGACTCGGACGGCCGAATCACAGACGCTCTTCTCCTCGGAGTATCAGACGTCTGATACCTCTACCAGATGTCCACCAGGACGACCAGAGAGCAGCTTACTTCTTCTGCCAGAAATATCGAAAGCCGCGATATACCGCAAAAACACTATTCACCGAGATAAGGACTAAATGAATATCTTTACGACTCGCAGTTATTCAAATATGAAATACCGCTCCTTTCGCAAAAATACTATTTTTCCGAATCCCATAAATAACCGTATACGAGAAAGAGAGAAAATATATTTATCGATACGAATCCGAGTTACCGAGTACGAATCGATTTTTGGTATATCTTTCTCTCTCCCTCTACCCCTCTATTTATACTAAAATGAGGAGGTTACAAATTACCAAAATACCCTTGAAAAATGTGAAAGGACCATATTACCCTTGGAATGGCGGTTGGAACAAAAAACATAAAATGCTTTGATAATTCCTTGCCGATATCCATTTTAATATGATGACATCTTCACTTGCATGTCATGACCTTTTATTTGCATTTCTTTTACTTGCCACGTTGGCATGCAAAAGAAAGCCAAATTCATTTGGCCATGTCAAAGTGCCATGAATTTACATTGGCATTCACATGGCATTTCCCATGTCGGCATGAGCCAAAAAAAAAAAAAGTCAAAGCCACATCAAACATTTCTAAAAATGTATTGTGCCGACATAATTTCTTTTTATTTATTTATTTTAATTAAGATTTTAATTAATTTTAATTAAGGTTTTAATTAATTTTAATTAAGGTTTTAATTTGATAATGACTTTCATCCCAAATTCAAAAAACCATAATCAATATTTAAAATCTAAATTAAATATATATAAATATTTATAAACTTATAATTGTTCTCAACAATTATATTTCTCAAGGTTTGGTATTTGTTTGGTTGCGGTATGATTTTATACAACGTATCGTATACGTCTATAAATTCAACCGTTGTTTTTGCTTGTCATCTTATATGACATATATAATTTAATCATATCATATATAATTAATTATAATCATCTTAATATTAATTATAACTATTTATAATTAATCATTAAGATTCTCTGATTTAGCTCCTATGCGGTGTGACCCAATAGGATCTGTGTTATGTTGGTAAATAGAATTAAAACCATTTTAATTTCTATAATCATAGGAGGCATCTGACATCTGCGCTATGACCATCCAATTACACAGACGATGTTGTACTTATGCAATATCACGATCCACTAAACATTTTAGTCGTGTTAATTCTTTCGTCTCACAGTATCAGATTAGTTTCAAGGTAGGTGTGTGTCATTCTTGCAAACTTAATCTTTTCTCGATCTTGAGCAGACTTATCAAATATAATTACTCTTGTAATTATACCGCATGCAGATAATCTTACTCTATCAAGGGGCCCAGTGATACTGTAACTCGTATCAAGACACGAGGGACAATAGTACTTTCAGTAAACCATCACTACCTCAACTAAGCTATGTATACCGAAAAGTTACCGTTATGACTACGTTTTACCGACAGCGTTAGATAACAATCACACATACACATCTCTTAGTAGGAAAGATGAATACCTCATACTTTAGAACTTAACACTGAATGAAAACATTAATGACACGTACACAATTCCATTTAATGTTTCATTCGAGGTCTGTCAAATACCATGTTCCTCTAACATGTATTCATGTGATTAAAACGACATCTCATGTCTATGGTTTGTAAAACTTAACCATCTTTTAATCCACATTCTAACCTTGTAACGGTAAATTAGTGTTCCTGCTAATTACCTTGGTTAGAGACTTTTAAGAGTATATATCACCTGTATTATGAAGTTTCACAATTCCAGTTATTGACTCAAGTCAGATAAATGAATGATTCATAAATTCAATAATACTCAAGGTAACAAAATGACAGTTTAATTAATCACTCAATTCATGAACAAAGCTTTATGATAATTTATCGTATTATTGACTTCTAGATTATTACAAACTAACAATAATAATATTATTATTATATTATATTTATTATTAAAATTATATTAATAATTACTATTAAATATTATTGTTTTAAAATAATGCAAATTTTAATTTTAATTATTGTTATTATTATCATTATTGTGTGATTATGATGTATTATATTTGTAATTAACAATAATTTGTAATATACGAAAATAATATTAATAATTACTATTAATTATAATTATTATTTTAATATTTTAAATAATGAGTATTATGATAATTTTAGATTATTGTTATTATTATTAATATAATTAACATTATTATTTGATTATGTTGTATTATATTTGTAATTAATAATATTTTAGTATATTATATATAATATAATTATTAATAATACTATTATATTATCTTTATTATTAAAATAATATTAATAATTACTATTAATTATTATTATGATTGTAAAATAATGCAAATTATTATAATTTTTATTTGATTGTTATTATTATCATTATTATTTGATTATGTTGTATTATATTTGTAATTAACAATATTTTACTATATATAATATAATTATTATTAATATTATATTATCCTTATTATTAAATAATTACTATTAATTATTATTATATTATTTTAAAATAATGCATATTATATACTTTTTATATTATTGTTATTATTACTATAATTAGCATTATTATTTGATTATGTTGTATTATATTTAATAATTAATAATATTTTAATGTACTATTTACTTAATTAGTATTATTATATTATATTGTATCTTTATTTTATTAGTATTTTATTATTTTAAAATAGTAATAATTTTTTTTTCTTATATTATAATTGTTACTATTGTGTTATTAGTATTAGTTATTGTAGTTATTATTATTATTATTAAGGAAGCGACTAACTCCCCCCTTACAAACCCTCCTTACACGCCTCCCATATAAGTCTTTATACTCAAATGTAATAGTCTTTATATTTTTTAGTATAAGTCTTTATACTAAAAAAATATTATCATTGCATTTGTTCAATAAAATATTTATACAAAGAATTAAAATAATTTATCATTGCATTTGAGTGGGGGGCGTGTAAGGGGGACGCTAATACGGGGGACAGTTATATTTACTCTATTATTAATATTATCATTATCGTCAATTTTATTATTTTTATTTATTTTGAAAAATAATGCATATTATTATTAATTTATTATATTATTTAGTTTATTATTGTTATTATTATTATATTATATCATAATTATTATTATTATCATAACTATCAATATTTTTACTATTTCAATTCACATTTGTCAAACGACAATTTTACTCTTCCGAATAATCAATAATACCACTCTTCTAAAATTACACTATTCTAATTTTATTATTTAATTTGCCAAACGGACCAAAAAAAAACCCATCGAAAATCAATGAAATCTCCGTTTATGTATAAAGACGGCTCCAAAATTCCCGCGGCCAAGAGTATCTAACTATCTATCATTCTATCCCTTGAAACGGCGGGAAAAAGGAAAATCTCAGCCGTCCGATCCTCTACCAATCCACCCCATTCCTCGCCACACCATCAGATCAATCCCCAGTTCCCTCCCTACTCACCCTTCTACTCACAAATGGTGACATCGGACAGCGATCTCAAAACCCTAGTTCCGGAGGAGGCTCCTCCTTCCGAGAATCCTAGTTCCAACGGCGATGGTTCCAACGGCGATGGTTCCAACGGGGTGGAAGGTGACGGTGGAGATGGTTCTAACGGGGTGGATGGGGACGGTGGTGACGGGACCTTAGCTGAGGCCGACGATCTGTTCGAGAAGGGATCGAAGGCTATAGAGGAAGGCGATAATTATGTGGCCGTAGATTGCCTCAGCCGTGCACTCGAGATCAGGTGAGGGTCTAGGGTTTCTGTTTTTTGGGATCATAAAAGTAATGCTCAGATACTACTGTTTACAGTGCTGAACTGCTGATATATTTTTCATTTTCTAAATGTCAATGTCATTTTCGGTTCTCTAAGAATAGTTAGTTTTTCTAAATGCCAATGTCATTTTTCATAACTATACGGTTTACAGTGTAGTTATTTTTTCTCACCGAGTATGAGTAATTTATTCTCTAAGAAATTTATTGTGGACGCATAATAATTTGTCTGAATTTTCTAGGATATCCTTTGTTATTTAACCATATGATTGAGCAGTTCTCATTCTTTGGTAAGCTCAATTCTAATCTGCTCTGTATGCTTAATACTGAACTTAGATCCGATATTTACCAGTGGCATTAGCACCTGACACTTTCGTGTACTTGCAACCAGCAACTAAACATTTTTTGGGTACTGATAGCAAAGTGTCAAAACCAAGAGTAGTTAGCTTGCTCTGAATTTTCATATGGATACAACCAAACTGTTCTCATAATTTAGCTGATTTTAACACTCAAACTTAATACCAGTACCAAATTAGCTTAAGTTGTTTCTATTAGATACTTGTTGAAATAGAGGGCTTCTGAATTTAGGACCATAATAGTTGCTTGATGGTTAGGTCTTATTTGCAAATATCTTGAATATATGTCTCTGTTGAGAAATTCAAGAAAAAAAAATCTGAGTACAAGTTGTCGATAAATATTTGGTCTAAGAACACTGAGTGCCTACTTCTTAGAATTTCAAGCAGTTTATTGACCTCGATTTTAAAATGAATTACTGTGCTTATTCTGTAAGCTATTGCTAGGTCTGATCATATTCTTTCTGACATTAGGGTCATGCACCATGGTGAGCTAGCTGAAGAATGTGCAAGTGCATATTACAAGTATGGGTGTGCTCTCCTGTTCAAGGCACAAGAAGAGACTGATCCTTTAGGAAATGTGCCTGAAAAATCAGCTAATGCCGAGAAAGGGAAATCTGGTATTGTCATGGATCAAAGCAACAGTTCAAAGAGTTTCGAGAGCAGTTCTGCTAATGATGTCTCACATGAAGAAAACAAGGCAGCTGAAGGAGGTATGGTAGCAGTTATTTGCTTATATTAAATGGCAATTGAAAATGCATGAACTAATCTAGTCCTGTCCTGGGACCAATAGCTAACCAGTAATGTGTGGTATCATTATGTACATAATCAGCATCCATGAAAAGAATTGAGAATAGAAAACTGTTGGAATTTTTGTCAACATTCTTGGTACCCTCTTCAGGTATGGATGGAAAATAAAATTTGCTTGATTCTTTTCTCATTCTTGTCTTGTTCAGCACCTTGAAATAGATTGGAATTGAGCGAGCAGTTGCACAACACAACTGAATAGAATGGTACAGAGTGCAACGGTTAGAGAGAGAAAAAGGTGGGACAGTGACAAACTTTTTCAATGAAACACTCCTATTTTGCACTAAGACCACTCTCTATTCCACAACAACAACAACCACCTAAAAAGTTGTCACACCCCATAAATATTATTTGGATTAGGGTGTTAATTCTGCCACGTGTATTTGTTTACAAGTACACGAAAAGCTTAATTTAAGATAATATAATAACAGACAAGGTAACTAAATCTATTTAAATGAAAGGAACAACACACAATTGTACACAATACACAGATATCCAAAAGTCATTTTATTAATACTAGCCTCTATTTACAATGTACAGTGGAAGCAGAAAGAAATAAAAATACATATAGAAGAGTACGATCCCACTAAAGGACATATGACCGATTCTCGCTAACCTACTACAAATTACCTCTAACAAAATAAAAGAAAATGAACAAAGGGAAGATCATCAAAACGATGACGCTGGGGAAACCTTTCTAGCACTCTCTTCAGGACATCAAAAGTACTCACTTGGACCCTATAAACCACCGTGGAACATGAGAAATAATTATTTCTCAGTGCGGATTAAGGTTCAACCTTTGAGCTTATATTTTTCTCTAAGGTTGGACCCAAGCCAACACTTGGTAATTAATTATGCACTTATAACTTATCTATTTGATTCACTTTTATCAATTCACCATACTTCTAAAATAACCAGACTAAATGAGAACTAAGCATGAAGATAAAGTCGTGAAAGAAAACTCAAAGAATCTGCAGAAGTAGTAAGTCTACATACAGTACGGGAATTTGTATCAAACACCCAGAAATAAACCCTAAATCGGGGGACAACATGATTCGCCTCTTAGGATTAGTGCACTATACAGCAGTCCTCATAAGCTAAGGTTTTGTTTTAGCCGTGGGGCACTATATTACAACCCTCGTAACCTAAAACCAATCGTCCTCCCGAGGCGATATAGCCCTAGGAGAGTACAAAGACTCGGTCAAAACGAATTATGCGCCTACCTCACCAAAGATATAAAAATTAAATAAAGAAATTCGGCCTCAGTTACCATACGGAAATAAGAAATCGATTATCCGTTTGAAAAGAATATATTAAAATGGAAACTCTCTGTACCAATCAGGGGCCAAAGGGGAGCCTCAGATTTCCTCTGTACCAACTAGGGGCCAAATGAGGAAGTCCTTTGAATATTAGGAGATTTTGTAATACCGGCTAATGAAGAATATAATAAATAAACAGAATAACTCCTATACCTCTAAAACTGAGACGCCGACCTTAGTCACTCAAAAGAGAGAAATGTAATACTTATATATATATATATATATATATATATATATATATATATGGTATGGAGATTGAAACTAAAAACACTCATATGACACTACGAGTCATCAAGTGATGAACTCGTTTGGTGGACATCAGTCGGATGTTTCTGAAGACAACCCGATAAGAGTACCCCACGGGCTATGTCAGACATCGTGACACGTAAATCCAGCGAGTTGCCCCCAAATCACATCTAATTGGTAATCACCGGTCCGACTCTCATCACTCCCGACGAAATACATATAACATTAAAGTACACATTTACCTATAAGATATACGATTCGTATATCGGATTTCACGTGCAGTATGAAATGCAGATGACATGCAAATGCAGGTTGGTCTTAATATCTGGTGCAATTATCGTTATGCATTTATGACAGTTCAAGTTCTACGGGCCTGTTTATTAATTTAAGGTAGTTATTGGTACCTCAGTTCAAATAAAAGAAAGAAAAGGTATTTGGTCTGCTTCTTATACTTAGACAAAATTATAAGCTCCAGGAATCCGCACCTAGGAGGACGGGAGAGAGAAGCACAATAGACTACTTCGGGGGCTGCTCCTCGGTGTCTGCGCCTATGTCAGCGTTGACGGAGTCTGGGACAATCTCGTCTCTCGCGAGCGGATAGAGTCAACTAAATCTCCTAATTGTGACATTGGGGGTTTATCGGTTTAGTTTGTAGTTTATTTTTTAAGTTATTCAACTAGAAAAGCAAGGCCTACGCGTTGAGACGTCCTTGATACTTCTAATTCAATTCAATTAATACTTAGTAGTCAAATTCCTGTGCAGTGTCCGTGCTGCACAGTGAGTGAGTGAATAGTATTTCTTACTTTTATTTATTTATTAATTCGAGTAAAATTTTAATTATATGTTTACTATTCCTCTGATGTAACTACATCGTCAAGGCGATATCCTACAGAACATCAACAAAAGAATAACACGAAGCAAAACATGTTATAAATTCAACCACTTTTAATTGGACTTTTAATTATTAAACTAAGTAAAGAAGAAAGAAAGTATCTCCTAGGTGTGTATTTATATTGATTAGGTGTTTATAAAGAAATTGATCAATATATATTATCATATATATAGTTCTACTTAGTCCAACCATGTTGGTGGTGTTCGATATTTAATTAACATGATATTTTCTATTATATTGGTACACTTATAATTAATTTATCATATATAAGTTTTATAGTTGATTATTGGTATTATTCTATTAACTAAATAGTTAAGTATTTAATTAAGGCGTTACGTATAGTCTAAATCCTATGTCCTAGCTATCTAATTCGTCGTACCTAGTTAACTACCCTAAATATATAACTATGTTGTATAATACGCGTTATAATGTATAGTGCTACATATAGTATAGAAAAATATAAGGAAACTCAAATAAACTCATGTGAGTCACTTTTATTTTATATTTTGTTTTTGTTAATCCCGAGTATAATCGGAGGTTCGAAACTCACACATCATCGTCGTAGTTCTCGCTGCACATGCCATATTTTGTTTTTGTTTTTTAATTTATTTACTATTTTGGGGCTATTTATAGCTATTAGATATTATTAGTCCATACCTCTATTTTATAGTATCTTTTTAATCTACCAATCTCGGCTCAAATAGGACCCAAGCCAAAATACCAAAGCTATTTTATTAATTATAGTAATCTGATAAAGGTCCAAAAAGGGTCCAATGGACTTTAAAGCCCAAAGGCCCATTTATTATATCTTATTTTTCAAAGGGTCCAGAAAAGAGTCAAGGACCATAAAGGTCCAATGAACCTCATTGGACCCAGGCATCACTCTGGGCCCATTCATTCACGACTCAAAAAGCAAAGCCCAGCACAAGATTCTCAACTGCATTGGAGCTGGTAGTGCAGTGCAGTGACATCCAGGGTTGTGCCACGGTGCCAGTAAACCAACAAAAATGCACCATAACCAACCCCAAAAGTCTGGTACGGGGTACACCAAAATAACCCGAGCAAAACAAGCCAGATCAGTATCATTATGTATGCATTAGTCT
>CAXKVX010003742.1:0-22323 GCA_964058865.1 Eleocharis quinqueflora
GGTGCTAACCATTAAAGAAAACACCACAATACATCTTATCGTACTACGAGAAGTGTCTCAGATTCCATATCTTCATTATGGGTGGTAATCCTTCAGGAAAACACCATAATGCATCTTATGCTTTTATGAGAAGTGTTTCTTATCAGAATACTTCATTTATTAGCGATAACCATTAGGGAAAACACCACAAAGCATCTTATCCTACAACGAGAAGTGTTTCAGAATGCATTACTTTGTTAATGGGTGGTATCATTTCAATAAAACCCCACAAAGTATCATAGAATACTACGAGACGAGTTTCTTCTCGAGTACTTCATTTAAGTGTTGTAACCATTGAATAAAACACCACGAAGAAGCGTAGAATACCACTCTGTGTGCTTCATGTCCGAGTACTTAATTTATGAGTGATTCTGATCAGAGTACTTCATTTATGGGTGGTAACCATTATATAAAACACAACAATGAATCTTATCCTAGTAAGAGAAGTGTTTCATATCCGTGTACTTCATTTAAGGATGGTAACCATTTATGAAAACATCACGAAGCATCTCATCTCATTACTATCAGTGTTTGGCTTCGAATTACTTTATTTTTGGGTGGTAACGTTTCAAGAAAACTCCACAGCCTCATAGCCTACTAAGAGAAGTGTTTCTTATCTTAGTATATTTATGGGTGGTAAACATTAAAGAAAATATCACAAAGCATCTTATCCTACTATGAGTAGTGTTTCTGATTAGTGTACTTCATTTAACGGTGGTAACCTTTCAAGAAAACTCCACGAAGCATCATATCTTACTACGAGACGAGTTTGTTCTCGAGTACTTCATTTAAGTGTTGTAACCATTCATCAAAACAACACGAAGAAGCATATAATATAACTGTATGTGCTTCATGTCCGAGTACTTAATTTATGAGTGATTCTGATCAGAGTACTTCATTTATGGGTGCTAACCATTAAAGAAAACACCACAAAACATCTTATCTTACTACGAGAAGTGTCTCAGATTCCATATCTTCATTTATGCGTGGTAATCCTTCAGGAAAACACCACAATGCATCTTATGCTTTTATGAGAAGTGTTTCTTATCAGAATACTTCATTTATTAGCGGTAACCAATAGGGAAAACACCACAAAGCATCTTATCCTACAACGAGAAGTGTTTCAGAATGCATTACTTTGTTAATGGGTGGTATCGTTTCAAGAAAACCCCACAAAGTATCATAGAATACTACGAGACGAGTTTCTTCTCGAGTACTTCATTTAAGAGTTGTAACCATTGAATAAAACACCACGAAGAAGCGTAGAATACCACTCTATGTGCTTCATGTCCGAGTACTTAATTTATGAGTGATTCTGATCAGAGTACTTCATTTATGGGTGGTAACCATTATATAAAACACAACAATGAATCTTATCCTAGTAAGAGAAGTGTTTCATATCCGTGTACTTCATTTAAGGGTGGTAACCATTTATGAAAACATCACGAAGCATCTCATCTCATTACTATCAATGTTTGGCTTCGAATTACTTTATTTTTGGATGGTAACGTTTCAAGAAAACTCCACAAAGCCTCATAGCCTACTAAGAGAAGTGTTTCTTATCTTAGTATATTTATGGGTGGTAAACATTAAAGAAAATATCCTAGTAAGAGAAGTGTTTCTGATTAGTGTACTTCATTTAACGGTGGTAACCTTTCAAGAAAACTCCACGAAGCATCATATCTTACTACGAGATGAGTTTGTTCTCGAGTACTTCATTTAAGTGTCGTAACCATTCATCAAAACAACACGAAGAAGCATATAATTTAACTGTATGTGCTTCATGTCCGAGTACTTAATTTAAGAGTGATTCTGATCAGAGTACTTCCTTTATGGGTGCTAACCATTAAAGAAAACACCACAATACATCTTATCGTACTACGAGAAGTGTCTCAGATTCCATATCTTCATTATGGGTGGTAATCCTTCAGGAAAACACCATAATGCATCTTATGCTTTTATGAGAAGTGTTTCTTATCAGAATACTTCATTTATTAGCGATAACCATTAGGGAAAACACCACAAAGCATCTTATCCTACAACGAGAAGTGTTTCAGAATGCATTACTTTGTTAATGGGTGGTATCATTTCAATAAAACCCCACAAAGTATCATAGAATACTACGAGACGAGTTTCTTCTCGAGTACTTCATTTAAGTGTTGTAACCATTGAATAAAACACCACGAAGAAGCGTAGAATACCACTCTGTGTGCTTCATGTCCGAGTACTTAATTTATGAGTGATTCTGATCAGAGTACTTCATTTATGGGTGGTAACCATTATATAAAACACAACAATGAATCTTATCCTAGTAAGAGAAGTGTTTCATATCCGTGTACTTCATTTAAGGATGGTAACCATTTATGAAAACATCACGAAGCATCTCATCTCATTACTATCAGTGTTTGGCTTCGAATTACTTTATTTTTGGGTGGTAACGTTTCAAGAAAACTCCACAGCCTCATAGCCTACTAAGAGAAGTGTTTCTTATCTTAGTATATTTATGGGTGGTAAACATTAAAGAAAATATCACAAAGCATCTTATCCTACTATGAGTAGTGTTTCTGATTAGTGTACTTCATTTAACGGTGGTAACCTTTCAAGAAAACTCCACGAAGCATCATATCTTACTACGAGACGAGTTTGTTCTCGAGTACTTCATTTAAGTGTTGTAACCATTCATCAAAACAACACGAAGAAGCATATAATATAACTGTATGTGCTTCATGTCCGAGTACTTAATTTATGAGTGATTCTGATCAGAGTACTTCATTTATGGGTGCTAACCATTAAAGAAAACACCACAAAACATCTTATCTTACTACGAGAAGTGTCTCAGATTCCATATCTTCATTTATGCGTGGTAATCCTTCAGGAAAACACCACAATGCATCTTATGCTTTTATGAGAAGTGTTTCTTATCAGAATACTTCATTTATTAGCGGTAACCAATAGGGAAAACACCACAAAGCATCTTATCCTACAACGAGAAGTGTTTCAGAATGCATTACTTTGTTAATGGGTGGTATCGTTTCAAGAAAACCCCACAAAGTATCATAGAATACTACGAGACGAGTTTCTTCTCGAGTACTTCATTTAAGAGTTGTAACCATTGAATAAAACACCACGAAGAAGCGTAGAATACCACTCTATGTGCTTCATGTCCGAGTACTTAATTTATGAGTGATTCTGATCAGAGTACTTCATTTATGGGTGGTAACCATTATATAAAACACAACAATGAATCTTATCCTAGTAAGAGAAGTGTTTCATATCCGTGTACTTCATTTAAGGGTGGTAACCATTTATGAAAACATCACGAAGCATCTCATCTCATTACTATCAATGTTTGGCTTCGAATTACTTTATTTTTGGATGGTAACGTTTCAAGAAAACTCCACAAAGCCTCATAGCCTACTAAGAGAAGTGTTTCTTATCTTAGTATATTTATGGGTGGTAAACATTAAAGAAAATATCCTAGTAAGAGAAGTGTTTCTGATTAGTGTACTTCATTTAACGGTGGTAACCTTTCAAGAAAACTCCACGAAGCATCATATCTTACTACGAGATGAGTTTGTTCTCGAGTACTTCATTTAAGTGTCGTAACCATTCATCAAAACAACACGAAGAAGCATATAATTTAACTGTATGTGCTTCATGTCCGAGTACTTAATTTAAGAGTGATTCTGATCAGAGTACTTCCTTTATGGGTGCTAACCATTAAAGAAAACACCACAATACATCTTATCGTACTACGAGAAGTGTCTCAGATTCCATATCTTCATTATGGGTGGTAATCCTTCAGGAAAACACCATAATGCATCTTATGCTTTTATGAGAAGTGTTTCTTATCAGAATACTTCATTTATTAGCGATAACCATTAGGGAAAACACCACAAAGCATCTTATCCTACAACGAGAAGTGTTTCAGAATGCATTACTTTGTTAATGGGTGGTATCATTTCAATAAAACCCCACAAAGTATCATAGAATACTACGAGACGAGTTTCTTCTCGAGTACTTCATTTAAGTGTTGTAACCATTGAATAAAACACCACGAAGAAGCGTAGAATACCACTCTGTGTGCTTCATGTCCGAGTACTTAATTTATGAGTGATTCTGATCAGAGTACTTCATTTATGGGTGGTAACCATTATATAAAACACAACAATGAATCTTATCCTAGTAAGAGAAGTGTTTCATATCCGTGTACTTCATTTAAGGATGGTAACCATTTATGAAAACATCACGAAGCATCTCATCTCATTACTATCAGTGTTTGGCTTCGAATTACTTTATTTTTGGGTGGTAACGTTTCAAGAAAACTCCACAGCCTCATAGCCTACTAAGAGAAGTGTTTCTTATCTTAGTATATTTATGGGTGGTAAACATTAAAGAAAATATCACAAAGCATCTTATCCTACTATGAGTAGTGTTTCTGATTAGTGTACTTCATTTAACGGTGGTAACCTTTCAAGAAAACTCCACGAAGCATCATATCTTACTACGAGACGAGTTTGTTCTCGAGTACTTCATTTAAGTGTTGTAACCATTCATCAAAACAACACGAAGAAGCATATAATATAACTGTATGTGCTTCATGTCCGAGTACTTAATTTATGAGTGATTCTGATCAGAGTACTTCATTTATGGGTGCTAACCATTAAAGAAAACACCACAAAACATCTTATCTTACTACGAGAAGTGTCTCAGATTCCATATCTTCATTTATGCGTGGTAATCCTTCAGGAAAACACCACAATGCATCTTATGCTTTTATGAGAAGTGTTTCTTATCAGAATACTTCATTTATTAGCGGTAACCAATAGGGAAAACACCACAAAGCATCTTATCCTACAACGAGAAGTGTTTCAGAATGCATTACTTTGTTAATGGGTGGTATCGTTTCAAGAAAACCCCACAAAGTATCATAGAATACTACGAGACGAGTTTCTTCTCGAGTACTTCATTTAAGAGTTGTAACCATTGAATAAAACACCACGAAGAAGCGTAGAATACCACTCTATGTGCTTCATGTCCGAGTACTTAATTTATGAGTGATTCTGATCAGAGTACTTCATTTATGGGTGGTAACCATTATATAAAACACAACAATGAATCTTATCCTAGTAAGAGAAGTGTTTCATATCCGTGTACTTCATTTAAGGGTGGTAACCATTTATGAAAACATCACGAAGCATCTCATCTCATTACTATCAATGTTTGGCTTCGAATTACTTTATTTTTGGATGGTAACGTTTCAAGAAAACTCCACAAAGCCTCATAGCCTACTAAGAGAAGTGTTTCTTATCTTAGTATATTTATGGGTGGTAAACATTAAAGAAAATATCCTAGTAAGAGAAGTGTTTCTGATTAGTGTACTTCATTTAACGGTGGTAACCTTTCAAGAAAACTCCACGAAGCATCATATCTTACTACGAGATGAGTTTGTTCTCGAGTACTTCATTTAAGTGTCGTAACCATTCATCAAAACAACACGAAGAAGCATATAATTTAACTGTATGTGCTTCATGTCCGAGTACTTAATTTAAGAGTGATTCTGATCAGAGTACTTCCTTTATGGGTGCTAACCATTAAAGAAAACACCACAATACATCTTATCGTACTACGAGAAGTGTCTCAGATTCCATATCTTCATTATGGGTGGTAATCCTTCAGGAAAACACCATAATGCATCTTATGCTTTTATGAGAAGTGTTTCTTATCAGAATACTTCATTTATTAGCGATAACCATTAGGGAAAACACCACAAAGCATCTTATCCTACAACGAGAAGTGTTTCAGAATGCATTACTTTGTTAATGGGTGGTATCGTTTCAAGAAAACCCCACAAAGTATCATAGAATACTACGAGACGAGTTTCTTCTCGAGTACTTCATTTAAGTGTTGTAACCATTGAATAAAACACCACGAAGAAGCGTAGAATACCACTCTGTGTGCTTCATGTCCGAGTACTTAATTTATGAGTGATTCTGATCAGAGTACTTCATTTATGGGTGGTAACCATTATATAAAACACAACAATGAATCTTATCCTAGTAAGAGAAGTGTTTCATATCCGTGTACTTCATTTAAGGGTGGTAACCATTTATGAAAACATCACGAAGCATCTCATCTCATTACTATCGGTGTTTGGCTTCGAATTACTTTATTTTTGGGTGGTAACGTTTCAAGAAAACTCCACAAAGCCTCATAGCCTACTAAGAGAAGTGTTTCTTATCTTAGTATATTTATGGGTGGTAAACATTAAAGAAAATATCACAAAGCATCTTATCCTACTATGAGTAGTGTTTCTGATTAGTGTACTTCATTTAACGGTGGTAACCTTTCAAGAAAACTCCACGAAGCATCATATCTTACTACGAGACGAGTTTGTTCTCGAGTACTTCATTTAAGTGTTGTAACCATTCATCAAAACAACACGAAGAAGCATATAATATAACTGTATGTGCTTCATGTCCGAGTACTTAATTTATGAGTGATTCTGATCAGAGTACTTCATTTATGAGTGCTAACCATTAAAGAAAACACCACAAAACATCTTATCTTACTACGAGAAGTGTCTCAGATTCCATATCTTCATTTATGCGTGGTAATCCTTCAGGAAAACACCACAATGCATCTAATGCTTTTATGAGAAGTGTTTCTTATCAGAATACTTCATTTATTAGCGATAACCATTAGGAAAAACACCACAAAGCATCTTATCCTACAACGAGAAGTGTTTCAGAATGCATTACTTTGTTAATGGGTGGTATCGTTTCAAGAAAACCCCACAAAGTATCATAGAATACTACGAGACGAGTTTCTTCTCGAGTACTTCATTTAAGTGTTGTAACCATTGAATAAAACACCACGAAGAAGCGTAGAATACCACTCTGTGTGCTTCATGTCCGAGTACTTAATTTATGAGTGATTCTGATCAGAGTACTTCATTTATGGGTGGTAACCATTATATAAAACACAACAATGAATCTTATCCTAGTAAGAGAAGTGTTTCATATCCGTGTACTTCATTTAAGGGTGGTAACCATTTATGAAAACATCACGAAGCATCTCATCTCATTACTATCAATGTTTGGCTTCGAATTACTTTATTTTTGGATGGTAACGTTTCAAGAAAACTCCACAAAGCCTCATAGCCTACTAAGAGAAGTGTTTCTTATCTTAGTATATTTATGGGTGGTAAACATTAAAGAAAATATCACAAAGCATCTTATCCTACTATGAGTAGTGTTTCTGATTAGTGTACTTCATTTAACGGTGGTAACCTTTCAAGAAAACTCCACGAAGCATCATATCTTACTACGAGACGAGTTTGTTCTCGAGTACTTCATTTAAGTGTTGTAACCATTCATCAAAACAACACGAAGAAGAATATAATATAACTGTATGTGCTTCATGTCCGAGTACTTAATTTATGAGTGATTCTGATCAGAGTACTTCATTTATGGGTGCTAACCATTAAAGAAAACACCACAAAACATCTTATCATACTACGAGAAGTGTCTCATATTCCATATCTTCATTTATGCGTGGTAATCCTTCAGGAAAACACCACAATGCATCTTATGCTTTTATGAGAAGTGTTTCTTATCAGAATACTTCATTTATTAGCGATAACCATTAGGGAAAACACCACAAAGCATCTTATCCTACAACGAGAAGTGTTTCAGAATGCATTACTTTGTTAATGGGTGGTATCGTTTCAAGAAAACCCAAGAAAGTATCATAGAATACTACGAGACGAGTTTCTTCTCGAGTACTTCATTTAAGTGTTGTAACCATTGAATAAAACACCACGAAGAAGCGTAGAATACCACTCTGTGTGCTTCATGTCCGAGTACTTAATTTATGAGTGATTCTGATCAGAGTACTTCATTTATGGGTGGTAACCATTATATAAAACACAACAATGAATCTTATCCTAGTAAGAGAAGTGTTTCATATCCGTGTACTTCATTTAAGGGTGGTAACCATTTATGAAAACATCACGAAGCATCTCATCTCATTACTATCGGTGTTTGGCTTCGAATTACTTTATTTTTGGGTGGTAACGTTTCAAGAAAACTCCACAAAGCCTCATAGCCTACTAAGAGAAGTGTTTCTTATCTTAGTATATTTATGGGTGGTAAACATTAAAGAAAATATCACAAAGCATCTTATCCTACTATGAGTAGTGTTTCTGATTAGTGTACTTCATTTAACGGTGGTAACCTTTCAAGAAAACTCCACGAAGCATCATATCTTACTACGAGACGAGTTTGTTCTCGAGTACTTCATTTAAGTGTTGTAACCATTCATCAAAACAACACGAAGAAGCATATAATATAACTGTATGTGCTTCATGTCCGAGTACTTAATTTATGAGTGATTCTGATCAGAGTACTTCATTTATGAGTGCTAACCATTAAAGAAAACACCACAAAACATCTTATCTTACTACGAGAAGTGTCTCAGATTCCATATCTTCATTTATGCGTGGTAATCCTTCAGGAAAACACCACAATGCATCTAATGCTTTTATGAGAAGTGTTTCTTATCAGAATACTTCATTTATTAGCGATAACCATTAGGAAAAACACCACAAAGCATCTTATCCTACAACGAGAAGTGTTTCAGAATGCATTACTTTGTTAATGGGTGGTATCGTTTCAAGAAAACCCCACAAAGTATCATAGAATACTACGAGACGAGTTTCTTCTCGAGTACTTCATTTAAGTGTTGTAACCATTGAATAAAACACCACGAAGAAGCGTAGAATACCACTCTGTGTGCTTCATGTCCGAGTACTTAATTTATGAGTGATTCTGATCAGAGTACTTCATTTATGGGTGGTAACCATTATATAAAACACAACAATGAATCTTATCCTAGTAAGAGAAGTGTTTCATATCCGTGTACTTCATTTAAGGGTGGTAACCATTTATGAAAACATCACGAAGCATCTCATCTCATTACTATCAATGTTTGGCTTCGAATTACTTTATTTTTGGATGGTAACGTTTCAAGAAAACTCCACAAAGCCTCATAGCCTACTAAGAGAAGTGTTTCTTATCTTAGTATATTTATGGGTGGTAAACATTAAAGAAAATATCACAAAGCATCTTATCCTACTATGAGTAGTGTTTCTGATTAGTGTACTTCATTTAACGGTGGTAACCTTTCAAGAAAACTCCACGAAGCATCATATCTTACTACGAGACGAGTTTGTTCTCGAGTACTTCATTTAAGTGTTGTAACCATTCATCAAAACAACACGAAGAAGAATATAATATAACTGTATGTGCTTCATGTCCGAGTACTTAATTTATGAGTGATTCTGATCAGAGTACTTCATTTATGGGTGCTAACCATTAAAGAAAACACCACAAAACATCTTATCATACTACGAGAAGTGTCTCATATTCCATATCTTCATTTATGCGTGGTAATCCTTCAGGAAAACACCACAATGCATCTTATGCTTTTATGAGAAGTGTTTCTTATCAGAATACTTCATTTATTAGCGATAACCATTAGGGAAAACACCACAAAGCATCTTATCCTACAACGAGAAGTGTTTCAGAATGCATTACTTTGTTAATGGGTGGTATCGTTTCAAGAAAACCCAAGAAAGTATCATAGAATACTACGAGACGAGTTTCTTCTCGAGTACTTCATTTAAGTGTTGTAACCATTGAATAAAACACCACGAAGAAGCGTAGAATACCACTCTGTGTGCTTCATGTCCGAGTACTTAATTTATGAGTGATTCTGATCAGAGTACTTCATTTATGGGTGGTAACCATTATATAAAACACAACAATGAATCTTATCCTAGTAAGAGAAGTGTTTCATATCCGTGTACTTCATTTAAGGGTGGTAACCATTTATGAAAACATCACGAAGCATCTCATCTCATTACTATCAGTGTTAGGCTTCGAATTACTTTATTTTTGGGTGGTAACGTTTCAAGAAAACTCCACAAAGCCTCATAGCCTACTAAGAGAAGTGTTTCTTATCTTAGTATATTTATGGGTGGTAAACATTAAAGAAAATACCACAAAGCATCTTATCCTACTATGAGTAGTGTTTCTGATTAGTGTACTTCATTTAACGGTGATAACCTTTCAAGAAAACTCCACGAAGCATCATATCTTACTACGAGACGAGTTTGTTCTCGAGTACTTCATTTAAGTGTTGTAACCATTCATCAAAACAACACGAAGAAGCATATAATATAACTGTATGTGCTTCATGTCCGAGTACTTAATTTATGAGTGATTCTGATCAGAGTACTTCATTTATGGGTGCTAACCATTAAAGAAAACACCACAAAACATCTTATCATACTACGAGAAGTGTCTCATATTCCATATCTTCATTTATGCGTGGTAATCCTTCAGGAAAACACCACAATGCATCTTATGCTTTTATGAGAAGTGTTTCTTATCAGAATACTTCATTTATTAGTGATAACCATTAGGGAAAACACCACAAAGCATCTTATCCTACAACGAGAAGTGTTTCAGAATGCATTACTTTGTTAATGGGTGGTATCGTTTCAAGAAAACCCCAGAAAGTATCATAGAATACTACGAGACGAGTTTCTTCTCGAGTACTTCATTTAAGTGTTGTAACCATTGAATAAAACACCACGAAGAAGCGTAGAATACCACTCTGTGTGCTTCATGTCCGAGTACTTAATTTATGAGTGATTCTGATCAGAGTACTTCATTTATGGGTGGTAACCATTATATAAAACACAACAATGAATCTTATCCTAGTAAGAGAAGTGTTTCATATCCGTGTACTTCATTTAAGGGTGGTAACCATTTATGAAAACATCACGAAGCATCTCATCTCATTACTATCAGTGTTAGGCTTCGAATTACTTTATTTTTGGGTGGTAACGTTTCAAGAAAACTCCACAAAGCCTCATAGCCTACTAAGAGAAGTGTTTCTTATCTTAGTATATTTATGGGTGGTAAACATTAAAGAAAATACCACAAAGCATCTTATCCTACTATGAGTAGTGTTTCTGATTAGTGTACTTCATTTAACGGTGATAACCTTTCAAGAAAACTCCACGAAGCATCATATCTTACTACGAGACGAGTTTGTTCTCGAGTACTTCATTTAAGTGTTGTAACCATTCATCAAAACAACACGAAGAAGCATATAATATAACTGTATGTGCTTCATGTCCGAGTACTTAATTTATGAGTGATTCTGATCAGAGTACTTCATTTATGGGTGCTAACCATTAAAGAAAACACCACAAAACATCTTATCATACTACGAGAAGTGTCTCATATTCCATATCTTCATTTATGCGTGGTAATCCTTCAGGAAAACACCACAATGCATCTTATGCTTTTATGAGAAGTGTTTCTTATCAGAATACTTCATTTATTAGTGATAACCATTAGGGAAAACACCACAAAGCATCTTATCCTACAACGAGAAGTGTTTCAGAATGCATTACTTTGTTAATGGGTGGTATCGTTTCAAGAAAACCCCAGAAAGTATCATAGAATACTACGAGACGAGTTTCTTCTCGAGTACTTCATTTAAGTGTTGTAACCATTGAATAAAACACCACGAAGAAGCGTAGAATACCACTCTGTGTGCTTCATGTCCGAGTACTTAATTTATGAGTGATTCTGATCAGAGTACTTCATTTATGGGTGGTAACCATTATATAAAACACAACAATGAATCTTATCCTAGTAAGAGAAGTGTTTCATATCCGTGTACTTCATTTAAGGGTGGTAACCATTTATGAAAACATCACGAAGCATCTCATCTCATTACTATCAGTGTTAGGCTTCGAATTACTTTATTTTTGGGTGGTAACGTTTCAAGAAAACTCCACAAAGCCTCATAGCCTACTAAGAGAAGTGTTTCTTATCTTAGTATATTTATGGGTGGTAAACATTAAAGAAAATACCACAAAGCATCTTATCCTACTATGAGTAGTGTTTCTGATTAGTGTACTTCATTTAACGGTGATAACCTTTCAAGAAAACTCCACGAAGCATCATATCTTACTACGAGACGAGTTTGTTCTCGAGTACTTCATTTAAGTGTTGTAACCATTCATCAAAACAACACGAAGAAGCATATAATATAACTGTATGTGCTTCATGTCCGAGTACTTAATTTATGAGTGATTCTGATCAGAGTACTTCATTTATGGGTGCTAACCATTAAAGAAAACACCACAAAACATCTTATCTTACTACGAGAAGTGTCTCATATTCCATATCTTCATTTATGCGTGGTAATCCTTCAGGAAAACACCACAATGCATCTTATGCTTTTATGAGAAGTGTTTCTTATCAGAATACTTCATTTATTAGCGGTAACCAATAGGAAAAACACCACAAAGCAACTTATCCTACAACGAGAAGTGTTTCAGAATGCATTACTTTGTTAATGGGTGGTATCGTTTCAAGAAAACCCCACAAAGTATCATAGAATACTACGAGACGAGTTTCTTCTCGAGTACTTCATTTAAGTGTTGTAACCATTGAATAAAACACCACGAAGAAGCGTAGAATACCACTCTGTGTGCTTCATGTCCGAGTACTTAATTTATGAGTGATTCTGATCAGAGTACTTCATTTATGGGTGGTAACCATTATATAAAACACAACAATGAATCTTATCCTAGTAAGAGAAGTGTTTCATATCCGTGTACTTCATTTAAGGGTGGTAACCATTTATGAAAACATCACGAAGCATCTCATCTCATTACTATCAATGTTTGGCTTCGAATTACTTTATTTTTGGATGGTAACGTTTCAAGAAAACTCCACAAAGCCTCATAGCCTACTAAGAGAAGTGTTTCTTATCTTAGTATATTTATGGGTGGTAAACATTAAAGAAAATATCACAAAGCATCTTATCCTACTATGAGTAGTGTTTCTGATTAGTGTACTTCATTTAACGGTGGTAACCTTTCAAGAAAACTCCACGAAGCATCATATCTTACTACGAGACGAGTTTGTTCTCGAGTACTTCATTTAAGTGTTGTAACCATTCATCAAAACAACACGAAGAAGCATATAATATAACTGTATGTGCTTCATGTCCGAGTACTTAATTTATGAGTGATTCTGATCAGAGTACTTCATTTATGGGTGCTAACCATTAAAGAAAACACCACAAAACATCTTATCATACTACGAGAAGTGTCTCATATTCCATATCTTCATTTATGCGTGGTAATCCTTCAGGAAAACACCACAATGCATCTTATGCTTTTATGAGAAGTGTTTCTTATCAGAATACTTCATTTATTAGCGATAACCATTAGGGAAAACACCACAAAGCATCTTATCCTACAACGAGAAGTGTTTCAGAATGCATTACTTTGTTAATGGGTGGTATCGTTTCAAGAAAACCCCAGAAAGTATCATAGAATACTACGAGACGAGTTTCTTCTCGAGTACTTCATTTAAGTGTTGTAACCATTGAATAAAACACCACGAAGAAGCGTAGAATACCACTCTGTGTGCTTCATGTCCGAGTACTTAATTTATGAGTGATTCTGATCAGAGTACTTCATTTATGGGTGGTAACCATTATATAAAACACAACAATGAATCTTATCCTAGTAAGAGAAGTGTTTCATATCCGTGTACTTCATTTAAGGGTGGTAACCATTTATGAAAACATCACGAAGCATCTCATCTCATTACTATCAGTGTTAGGCTTCGAATTACTTTATTTTTGGGTGGTAACGTTTCAAGAAAACTCCACAAAGCCTCATAGCCTACTAAGAGAAGTGTTTCTTATCTTAGTATATTTATGGGTGGTAAACATTAAAGAAAATACCACAAAGCATCTTATCCTACTATGAGTAGTGTTTCTGATTAGTGTACTTCATTTAACGGTGGTAACCTTTCAAGAAAACTCCACGAAGCATCATATCTTACTACGAGACGAGTTTGTTCTCGAGTACTTCATTTAAGTGTTGTAACCATTCATCAAAACAACACGAAGAAGCATATAATATAACTGTATGTGCTTCATGTCCGAGTACTTAATTTATGAGTGATTCTGATCAGAGTACTTCATTTATGGGTGCTAACCATTAAAGAAAACACCACAAAACATCTTATCATACTACGAGAAGTGTCTCATATTCCATATCTTCATTTATGCGTGGTAATCCTTCAGGAAAACACCACAATGCATCTTATGCTTTTATGAGAAGTGTTTCTTATCAGAATACTTCATTTATTAGCGATAACCATTAGGGAAAACACCACAAAGCATCTTATCCTACAACGAGAAGTGTTTCAGAATGCATTACTTTGTTAATGGGTGGTATCGTTTCAAGAAAACCCCAGAAAGTATCATAGAATACTACGAGACGAGTTTCTTCTCGAGTACTTCATTTAAGTGTTGTAACCATTGAATAAAACACCACGAAGAAGCGTAGAATACCACTCTGTGTTCTTCATGTCCGAGTACTTAATTTATGAGTGATTCTGATCAGAGTACTTCATTTATGGGTGGTAACCATTATATAAAACACAACAATGAATCTTATCCTAGTAAGAGAAGTGTTTCATATCCGTGTACTTCATTTAAGGGTGGTAACCATTTATGAAAACATCACGAAGCATCTCATCTCATTACTATCAGTGTTTGGCTTCGAATTACTTTATTTTTGGGTGGTAACGTTTCAAGAAAACTCCACAAAACCTCATAGCCTACTAAGAGAAGTGTTTCTTATCTTAGTATATTTATGGGTGGTAAACATTAAAGAAAATATCACAAAGCATCTTATCCTACTATGAGTAGTGTTTCTGATTAGTGTACTTCATTTAACGGTGGTAACCTTTCAAGAAAACTCCACGAAGCATCATATCTTACTACGAGACGAGTTTGTTCTCGAGTACTTCATTTAAGTGTTGTAACCATTCATCAAAACAACACGAAGAAGCATATAATATAACTGTATGTGCTTCATGTCCGAGTACTTAATTTATGAGTGATTCTGATCAGAGTACTTCATTTATGGGTGCTAACCATTAAAGAAAACACCACAAAACATCTTATCTTACTACGAGAAGTGTCTCAGATTCCATATCTTCATTTATGCGTGGTAATCCTTCAGGAAAACACCACAATGCATCTTATGCTTTTATGAGAAGTGTTTCTTATCAGAATACTTCATTTATTAGCGGTAACCAATAGGAAAAACACCACAAAGCAACTTATCCTACAACGAGAAGTGTTTCAGAATGCATTACTTTGTTAATGGGTGGTATCGTTTCAAGAAAACCCCACAAAGTATCATAGAATACTACGAGACGAGTTTCTTCTCGAGTACTTCATTTAAGAGTTGTAACCATTGAATAAAACACCACGAAGAAGCGTAGAATACCACTCTATGTGCTTCATGTCCGAGTACTTAATTTATGAGTGATTCTGATCAGAGTACTTCATTTATGGGTGGTAACCATTATATAAAACACAACAATGAATCTTATCCTAGTAAGAGAAGTGTTTCATATCTGTGTACTTCATTTAAGGGTGGTAACCATTTATGAAAACATCACGAAGCATCTCATCTCATTACTATCAATGTTTGGCTTCGAATTACTTTATTTTTGGATGGTAACGTTTCAAGAAAACTCCACAAAGCCTCAAAGCCTACTAAGAGAAGTGTTTCTTATCTTAGTATATTTATGGGTGGTAAACATTAAAGAAAATATCACAAAGTATCTTATCCTACTTTGAGTAGTGTTTCTGATTAGTGTACTTCATTTAACGGTGGTAACCTTTCAAGAAAACTCCACGAAGCATCATATCTTACGACGAGACGAGTTTGTTCTCGAGTACTTCATTTAAGTGTTGTAACCATTCATCAAAACAACACGAAGAAGCATATAATTTAACTGTATGTGCTTCATGTCCGAGTACTTAATTTAAGAGTGATTCTGATTAGAGTACTTCCTTTATGGGTGCTAACCATTAAAGAAAACACCACAATACATCTTATCGTACTACGAGAAGTGTCTCAGATTCCATATCTTCATTATGGGTGGTAATCCTTCAGGAAAACACCATAATGCATCTTATGCTTTTATGAAAAGTGTTTCTTATCAGAATACTTCATTTATTAGCGATAACCATTAGGGAAAACACCACAAAGCATCTTATCCTACAACGAGAAGTGTTTCAGAATGCATTACTTTGTTAATGGGTGGTATCGTTTCAATAAAACCCCACAAAGTATCATTGAATACTACGAGACGAGTTTCTTCTCGAGTACTTCATTTAAGTGTTGTAACCATTGAATAAAACACCACGAAGAAGCGTAGAATACCAATCTGTGTGCTTCATGTCCGAGTACTTAATTTATGAGTGATTATGATCAGAGTACTTCATTTATGGGTGGTAACCATTATATAAAACACAACAATGAATCTTATCCTAGTAAGAGAAGTGTTTCATATCCGTGTACTTCATTTAAGGGTGGTAACCATTTATGAAAACATCAGGAAGCATCTCATCTCATTACTATCAATGTTTGGCTTCGAATTACTTTATTTTTGGATGGTAACGTTTCAAGAAAACTCCACAAAGCCTCATAGCCTACTAAGAGAAGTGTTTCTTATCTTAGTATATTTATGGGTGGTAAACATTAAAGAAAATATCACAAAGCATCTTATCCTACTATGAGTAGTGTTTCTGATTAGTGTACTTCATTTAACGGTGGTAACCTTTCAAGAAAACTCCACGAAGCATCATATCTTACTACGAGACGAGTTTGTTCTCGAGTACTTCATTTAAGTGTTGTAACCATTCATCAAAACAACACGAAGAAGCATATAATATAACTGTATGTGCTTCATGTCCGAGTACTTAATTTATGAGTGATTCTGATCAGAGTACTTCATTTATGGGTGCTAACCATTAAAGAAAACACCACAAAACATCTTATCATACTACGAGAAGTGTCTCATATTCCATATCTTCATTTATGCGTGGTAATCCTTCAGGAAAACACCACAATGCATCTTATGCTTTTATGAGAAGTGTTTCTTATCAGAATACTTCATTTATTAGCGATAACCATTAGGGAAAACACCACAAAGCATCTTATCCTACAACGAGAAGTGTTTCAGAATGCATTACTTTGTTAATGGGTGGTATCGTTTCAAGAAAACCCCAGAAAGTATCATAGAATACTACGAGACGAGTTTCTTCTCGAGTACTTCATTTAAGTGTTGTAACCATTGAATAAAACACCACGAAGAAGCGTAGAATACCACTCTGTGTGCTTCATGTCCGAGTACTTAATTTATGAGTGATTCTGATCAGAGTACTTCATTTATGGGTGGTAACCATTATATAAAACACAACAATGAATCTTATCCTAGTAAGAGAAGTGTTTCATATCCGTGTACTTCATTTAAGGGTGGTAACCATTTATGAAAACATCACGAAGCATCTCATCTCATTACTATCAGTGTTAGGCTTCGAATTACTTTATTTTTGGGTGGTAACGTTTCAAGAAAACTCCACAAAGCCTCATAGCCTACTAAGAGAAGTGTTTCTTATCTTAGTATATTTATGGGTGGTAAACATTAAAGAAAATACCACAAAGCATCTTATCCTACTATGAGTAGTGTTTCTGATTAGTGTACTTCATTTAACGGTGGTAACCTTTCAAGAAAACTCCACGAAGCATCATATCTTACTACGAGACGAGTTTGTTCTCGAGTACTTCATTTAAGTGTTGTAACCATTCATCAAAACAACACGAAGAAGCATATAATATAACTGTATGTGCTTCATGTCCGAGTACTTAATTTATGAGTGATTCTGATCAGAGTACTTCATTTATGGGTGCTAACCATTAAAGAAAACACCACAAAACATCTTATCATACTACGAGAAGTGTCTCATATTCCATATCTTCATTTATGCGTGGTAATCCTTCAGGAAAACACCACAATGCATCTTATGCTTTTATGAGAAGTGTTTCTTATCAGAATACTTCATTTATTAGCGATAACCATTAGGGAAAACACCACAAAGCATCTTATCCTACAACGAGAAGTGTTTCAGAATGCATTACTTTGTTAATGGGTGGTATCGTTTCAAGAAAACCCCAGAAAGTATCATAGAATACTACGAGACGAGTTTCTTCTCGAGTACTTCATTTAAGTGTTGTAACCATTGAATAAAACACCACGAAGAAGCGTAGAATACCACTCTGTGTTCTTCATGTCCGAGTACTTAATTTATGAGTGATTCTGATCAGAGTACTTCATTTATGGGTGGTAACCATTATATAAAACACAACAATGAATCTTATCCTAGTAAGAGAAGTGTTTCATATCCGTGTACTTCATTTAAGGGTGGTAACCATTTATGAAAACATCACGAAGCATCTCATCTCATTACTATCAGTGTTTGGCTTCGAATTACTTTATTTTTGGGTGGTAACGTTTCAAGAAAACTCCACAAAACCTCATAGCCTACTAAGAGAAGTGTTTCTTATCTTAGTATATTTATGGGTGGTAAACATTAAAGAAAATATCACAAAGCATCTTATCCTACTATGAGTAGTGTTTCTGATTAGTGTACTTCATTTAACGGTGGTAACCTTTCAAGAAAACTCCACGAAGCATCATATCTTACTACGAGACGAGTTTGTTCTCGAGTACTTCATTTAAGTGTTGTAACCATTCATCAAAACAACACGAAGAAGCATATAATATAACTGTATGTGCTTCATGTCCGAGTACTTAATTTATGAGTGATTCTGATCAGAGTACTTCATTTATGGGTGCTAACCATTAAAGAAAACACCACAAAACATCTTATCTTACTACGAGAAGTGTCTCAGATTCCATATCTTCATTTATGCGTGGTAATCCTTCAGGAAAACACCACAATGCATCTTATGCTTTTATGAGAAGTGTTTCTTATCAGAATACTTCATTTATTAGCGGTAACCAATAGGAAAAACACCACAAAGCAACTTATCCTACAACGAGAAGTGTTTCAGAATGCATTACTTTGTTAATGGGTGGTATCGTTTCAAGAAAACCCCACAAAGTATCATAGAATACTACGAGACGAGTTTCTTCTCGAGTACTTCATTTAAGAGTTGTAACCATTGAATAAAACACCACGAAGAAGCGTAGAATACCACTCTATGTGCTTCATGTCCGAGTACTTAATTTATGAGTGATTCTGATCAGAGTACTTCATTTATGGGTGGTAACCATTATATAAAACACAACAATGAATCTTATCCTAGTAAGAGAAGTGTTTCATATCTGTGTACTTCATTTAAGGGTGGTAACCATTTATGAAAACATCACGAAGCATCTCATCTCATTACTATCAATGTTTGGCTTCGAATTACTTTATTTTTGGATGGTAACGTTTCAAGAAAACTCCACAAAGCCTCAAAGCCTACTAAGAGAAGTGTTTCTTATCTTAGTATATTTATGGGTGGTAAACATTAAAGAAAATATCACAAAGTATCTTATCCTACTTTGAGTAGTGTTTCTGATTAGTGTACTTCATTTAACGGTGGTAACCTTTCAAGAAAACTCCACGAAGCATCATATCTTACGACGAGACGAGTTTGTTCTCGAGTACTTCATTTAAGTGTTGTAACCATTCATCAAAACAACACGAAGAAGCATATAATTTAACTGTATGTGCTTCATGTCCGAGTACTTAATTTAAGAGTGATTCTGATTAGAGTACTTCCTTTATGGGTGCTAACCATTAAAGAAAACACCACAATACATCTTATCGTACTACGAGAAGTGTCTCAGATTCCATATCTTCATTATGGGTGGTAATCCTTCAGGAAAACACCATAATGCATCTTATGCTTTTATGAAAAGTGTTTCTTATCAGAATACTTCATTTATTAGCGATAACCATTAGGGAAAACACCACAAAGCATCTTATCCTACAACGAGAAGTGTTTCAGAATGCATTACTTTGTTAATGGGTGGTATCGTTTCAATAAAACCCCACAAAGTATCATTGAATACTACGAGACGAGTTTCTTCTCGAGTACTTCATTTAAGTGTTGTAACCATTGAATAAAACACCACGAAGAAGCGTAGAATACCAATCTGTGTGCTTCATGTCCGAGTACTTAATTTATGAGTGATTATGATCAGAGTACTTCATTTATGGGTGGTAACCATTATATAAAACACAACAATGAATCTTATCCTAGTAAGAGAAGTGTTTCATATCCGTGTACTTCATTTAAGGGTGGTAACCATTTATGAAAACATCACGAAGCATCTCATCTCATTACTATCAATGTTTGGCTTCGAATTACTTTATTTTTGGATGGTAACGTTTCAAGAAAACTCCACAAAGCCTCATAGCCTACTAAGAGAAGTGTTTCTTATCTTAGTATATTTATGGGTGGTAAACATTAAAGAAAATATCACAAAGCATCTTATCCTACTATGAGTAGTGTTTCTGATTAGTGTACTTCATTTAACGGTGGTAACCTTTCAAGAAAACTCCACGAAGCATCATATCTTACTACGAGACGAGTTTGTTCTCGAGTACTTCATTTAAGTGTTGTAACCATTCATCAAAACAACACGAAGAAGCATATAATTTAACTGTATGTGCTTCATGTCCGAGTACTTAATTTATGAGTGATTCTGATCAGAGTACTTCATTTATGAGTGCTAACCATTAAAGAAAACACCACAATACATCTTATCGTACTACGAGAAGTGTCTCAGATTCCATATCTTCATTATGGGTGGTAATCCTTCAGGAAAACACCATAATGCATCTTATGCTTTTATGAGAAGTGTTTCTTATCAGAATACTTCATTTATTAGCGATAACCGTTAGGGAAAACACCACAAAGCATCTTATCCTACAACGAGAAGTGTTTCAGAATGCATTACTTTGTTAATGGGTGGTATCGTTTCAAGAAAACCCCAGAAAGTATCATAGAATACTACGAGACGAGTTTCTTCTCGAGTACTTCATTTAAGTGTTGTAACCATTGAATAAAACACCACGAAGAAGCGTATAATACCACTCTGTGTGCTTCATGTCCGAGTACTTAATTTATGAGTGATTCTGATCAGAGTACTTCATTTATGGGTGGTAACCATTATATAAAACACAACAATGAATCTTATCCTAGTAAGAGAAGTGTTTCATATCCGTGTACTTCATTTAAGGGTGGTAACCATTTATGAAAACATCACGAAGCATCTCATCTCATTACTATCAGTGTTAGGCTTCGAATTACTTTATTTTTGGGTGGTAACGTTTCAAGAAAACTCAACAAAGCCTCATAGCCTACTAAGAGAAGTGTTTCTTATCTTAGTATATTTATGGGTGGTAAACATTAAAGAAAATACCACAAAGCATCTTATCCTACTATGAGTAGTGTATCTTATTAGTGTACTTCATTTAACGGTGGTAACCTTTCAAGAAAACTCCACGAAGCATCATATCTCACTACGAGACGAGTTTGTTCTCGAGTACTTCATTTAAGTGTTGTAACCATTCATCAAAACAACACGAAGAAGCATATTATATAGCTGTATGTGCTTCATGTCCGAGTACTTAATTTATGAGTGATTCTGATCAGAGTACTTCATTTATGGGTGCTAACCATTAAAGAAAACACCACAAAACATCTTATCATACTACGAGAAGTGTCTCAGATTCCATATCTTCATTTATGCGTGGTAATCCTTCAGGAAAACACCACAATGCATCTTATGCTTTTATGAGAAGTGTTTCTTATCGGAATACTTCATTTATTAGCGGTAACCATTAGGGAAAACACCACAAAGCATCTTATCCTACAATGAGAAGTGTTTCAGAATGCATTACTTTGTTAATGGGTGGTATCGTTTCAAGAAAACCCCACAAAGTATCATAGAATACTACGAGACGAGTTTCTTCTCGAGTACTTCATTTAAGTGTTGTAACCATTGAATAAAACACCACGAAGAAGCGTAGAATACCACTCTGTGTGCTTCATGTCCGAGTACTTAATTTATGAGTGATTCTGATTAGAGTACTTCATTTATGGGTGGTAACCATTATATAAAACACAACAATGAATCTTATCCTAGTAAGAGAAGTGTTTCATATCCGTGTACTTCATTTAAGGGTGGTAACCATTTATGAAAACATCACGAAGCATCTCATCTCATTACTATCAGTGTTTGGCTTCGAATTACTTTATTTTTGGGTGGTAACGTTTCAAGAAAACTCCAC
>CAXKVX010003743.1:0-25861 GCA_964058865.1 Eleocharis quinqueflora
GTTTATATGTAACAGGTCTTGTGCATCAAGCTCTGTGAGTAATACCAGAGCTGGTTTGAAGGACTTCTTGAGTGTGAGGAAGATAGCTGAACCTATCAAGTCTGAGCTAGAAGAATACCTAGCTGAACCACTTGACCTAGCTGGCATGGATGATGACTTTGATATCCTTGCATGGTGGAAATTAAAAGTGCACAAGTACCCTATAATGGCTAAGATGACAAGAGACATCCTTGCTGTGCCAATTTCAACAGTGGCTTCAGAGTCTACCTTCAGCATTGCTGGTAGAACACTAAGCCCTGTCAGAAGCTCTCTAAGTGATGAGAGTCTTGAAGCTGTCATATGTGCACAAGATTGGCTAAGGGCTTCAGTGACGTACATTTTTTAGGTATTTTTTTTACTTTAATCCATCTTTTGCATGCTAGTGATGTCTAACAGTAACTTGCATCTTATTTCAGAACAAGGTGGAGCATTTGGTGATGTGCTTTGGTCAAGTGATGAGCCCTGTCAGTAACTTGTTAGTGTGGTGCTTACAGCACTTGTGCTAATGCCAACATGCCTTTTTATAAGTCACTCTTGTTGCCTTCATGCCTTGCTGGCTTGTTAGTTGTGACTTGAGTAATTTTGTAGTTCAGAGCTTGAATGATTGAGGGTTAGGGTTTTGTGGCAAAGCTCAATGCTCCTTTGGTTACGATGAAGCCTGGAGTGCTGGTACTTGTACCAGTAGTTTCTCTTTGGCTCCTTAGAACTCAACCAATGAGCTTCAAAGATGTTAAATGAGTTTCATTGTTAAAAATAATGGGTTTGTAGCCATTGGCTGAGATTGGTATCGAGTCTGAGAAGTTAGGCTGAGATCTAGGTTGAGCTTGAGGGGGTTCTCATCGTAACCAAATGAGTATCTGAGTTTTGTAAGTTAGAATTTTGGAATATGGCATGCTGGTTATGTTGTAATATTTTATTTTTATGAAAGATTGATGTGAAACAATTGCTTGTTCTGTATTGGTATTGAATATCTTCTATCTATTTGAAATTTGAAAGCTTGCAACATGTTTTTTTTTCTATTTTTTTGCTATTTTTGGAATTTTTCTAATGTTATATCTGATCATTTCGAATTTTTTGGAATATTTCCTATTTTTTCTATTTTTTGGGATTGTTCTGTTAAGAAACGTATTTGCCGTTTGGAACGTATTTATTAACGGCACGAAAACGATCCCAAAATCTGAGTCGTTTACTGAACGAAACGAAAACGAGAAAAAAATCTGATCGTTAGATCAAACGGCACGAAAACGGAAATTATAAAAACCGTGGTCGTTTTTCATGTTTGCCAGGCCTAATAATAACTCAGCTTCTTGTTTACATTTAAAAATTAGATTTTTTATAAGGTTATATTATATCTCAAAATTTACACTACTCAGATTATTTAGCTACTTTCTAAACTCACTGATACATCCTAGAGATCCTTTAAAAACAATGCAAACTGAGGCTGAGCTAGTCAATACGATATCAACTAGATATACGTGTTCGTGCTCCGCGCAAAAAAAGTTAAATTTTGAACTTTCGTATTACAGTAATAAAATTATAATAAATCGTTTAATTAATATAAAAAAACAAAAAAACAATGGCAGAAAAAACTGAAAAGCTATGAACGGGGACAGTCGATGAGACATGAGTATATTTAAAACTAAAACACTCTTCATTCATGCGATATGCGTCAATCGCCATGGGTCATGCGACATGCGGTTTGTGTTATGCGTTATGCGTCTCACGTCATGCATCATACATTATGGGTCATGCGTTATGCGGCATGCGTCATGTATCATGCGGCATGCGCCATGCATCATGTGTCATTCGCCATGCGTCTTGCGTCATGTGTCATGTGTTATGCCTCATGCGTAATGCGTCATGCGCCATGCGCCAAGCATCATGCATCATGATACATGCGTCATGCTTCTTGCGTCATGCGTCATGCATCATGCGACATGCGACATGCGACATGTGTCATGCATCGTGCATCTTTCGGCTTGTGTCGTGAGTCATGCGTCTTGCGTCTTGTGTCACGCGTCATTCCTTTAACGTTTTGTGACTTGCAGCGTCATGTGTCATGTGTAATGTACCGTCATGCATCATGCATTGTGCGTCATGCGCCATGCGTTATACGTCATGTGTCATGCGATATGCGTTCACTGCATGTTGTTGCTTTATTTTCGTATGACGTTAGAAGAATGATGCACATGTCATGCGTTGTGTGTCATGCGTCATGCATCATGCGTCTTGCCTCATGCAGCTTGCGCCATGCGTCATGCGTCATGCGACATGCGACATGTGTCATGTGTCATGCGTCATGCGCCATGCGTCATGGGCCTTGCGTCATGCGTCATGCGTCATGCATCATGCGTCGTACGTCTTGTGTCATGCGTCATGCTTCATGTGCCATGCGTCATGCATCATGCGACATACGTCGTGCATCATGCGACATGCGTCATGCGTCATGCGTCGTACGTCATGCGACGTGTGTCATGCGTCAATTGTCATTCCTCTAATGTCTTGCGACGTGTGTCATGCGTCATGTGTCATTCCTCTAACGTCTTGCGACTTGCACCGCCATGCGTCAAGTGTAATGTACCGTCATGCGTCATGTATCATGCGTCATGCGCCATGTGTTATGCGCCATGCGTCACGCGTCACGCGTCACGCGTCATGTGTCATGCATCTTTCGTCATGTGTCATGCGCCATGCGTCATTCCTCTAACGTCATGCGACATGCGACATGCGTCATGTGTCATGCATCATACGGCATGCGTTATGCATCATGCGTCTGACGTCATGCGTCTTGCATTATTCGGCTTGCGTCATGCGTCTAATGTCATGCGTCTAACGTCATGCGTTACTCCTTTAACGTCATGCGACTTGCAACATCATGCGTCATGCGACATGCGTCATGAATCTTGCGTCATGCGTGATGCGTAATGCGTCATGCATAATGCATCATGCATCATGCGTCAGGCGTCATGCGCCATTCTTCTAACACCATGCGACTTGCATCATGCGACATGCGTCAAGCATCATGCGTCTGACGTCCTGCATCATGCATCATACGTTATGTGTCTTGCGTCATATGTCATGCGTCATGCGTTATTCCTCTAACGTCATGCAACCTGCAGCGTCATGCGTCATGCAAGATTAACGTTATGCGTTATTCCTCTAACATCATACTTTTAATAATTTTGTGCGGCACAGGATATCTCATGTATTAATTGATTGGCAAGTGCCATGATCTATATGTGCACCCTTTTCTAAATGATTGTCATTATACCGATACTGACTATCTTCTTTCTTATAAGTAAAGCACTCCCAGATGAATTAATTGACCCTAATGTAGTAGCAATGTTCAAGCTAGAATATTATTATAAGATCAAAGAAGGAATCTTCAACGTACCCAAAAGCATGCAAACGAAAGTACAACGATATTAAATTTATTTTTTGTGGGAAGGGTCCACCACAGTAGCTTGCTACTGGGGCCCACGAAAGTACAACGTCGCCTGGCGCACCCCAACTAAACCTAACTTTAATTTTTTATTTCATTAAATTTAGGTTTACTATAGTTGCTTATGTGTGCATTTTGGTGTACTGAGTTAGTATGGTTAAAGTTAAACATCACCCTTTCAGATTGTACTGGATGTTATATATATCAATATTTCAACTTCTTGTCCTTTCAACGGATACATGAATTACCACAAGGAATCTGTCAAAGAAGCTCCCGAGGGGGTAAATTAAAGGGAGCATTTTGATGGAGTACGCAAAGACCCTCCAGGAGCCACGCGTCATCAAAGCAAGAGCGGGAAAAAAAAATGCACAGACCCACCAGCTATATATCAGAGGTAGAACCACGCGTCATCAAAAATTTGCACTGTGGATTCCGCAATGATATAGTTAGATAGTCGCATAAAATATTTCATGAAAACCTACTTGTGTCATGTTCCCCCTAAAGTCTAAACCCCTCCGTGTGTCAGGACATTTCATTATTAAAATAACACACTAGACAGTGGACAATTGTTATTTGTCAGCCTCGGCTAATCCTCAAAATACAAAATCCGACCGGCGTCTATTGGATTCGCCAAGCATTCGAATATTGGGTCCCACTTGACTAACACATGACATGAGCCATGGTGATGGGCGGTGGGCCCCATTTCTGTAAAATATTGTTATATTGAACTGGTATCGCACTATGGCTTCATCATCTTTCTTCCGGATTCATATCTTCACTTCTCATACACCGTAAGATTGAGATCTCACGATCGTACACTTTCTAATCTTTGGTGCCGTAAATCACCGACTCCCACTCTCCTCACCGTCCGATCTAACCAAACCATCACGTTAAATCAAAATCAGAGCCGTCCGTAGCTACACGACCTCAACCTCACCTTTCTCTGGCGATGTATGCGCAGTTGCGCACTGATCCGAAAAAAAAGAGAGCAACGACAAAGATATCTTCCTTCTTCCCATTTTACCCCTGATCAATTTAGCAGCAATGTATACTCCTTCCCCATATTTAACAGACAATATGGTCTTTTTCCTACCCTTTCTTCCTCACCTGATGAGAAACCTTCTCCCATGATGTTCTCTAATATCTACCTAAGCCTCAAGCTTCTCTTTATCTCTTAGTTCACACTTTGCTCCTGCACAAATGTACAACAGCTACAGTGCATTCGCTCACAGCCTAAGGGCAAAATCGCCATTCCCCTATTCTTTCCTCTCTTCATCCTCTTCTCCTTCAGATCAAGATCTTCTCCAAAACCCCTATTACAACCCGAATCCGTACCAAAGGATTCCCCTTTTGAACGGGCAGTTCTCCAAGCAATCCGCTTTGCTTTACTGGACCCCTTCTAGAACCTTCATTGCTGCCGCTGCTACATACCTCGCAACAACTCGCAGGTCTCAGGTGAAATTGTCCCATTGTACGGCCTCGACTAGCTCAAGGAGTTGCTGTGTAACTGTACGGGACACCAGATGTTGCCATTCTCACTGTTTCTGCGATCTTACCAGTTCGAGGTGTGTGTGTGTCTCTGATTGTCGTTATTGATCGATCGTAGCTTGATTCATTGTTAATGACTTAGGCTATGTGATTTTGATACACATTTGAAAGAAAGATTTTTTTTTTATATATATTGATAGTAGACTAGCAAGTTAATGTAAAATTCTTATTTCACAATGTCTGTCTCTGGTTTAATGTCCAACTAAGCATGTTTTAGTTGAATATTAGGGGGAACAAATCCTGATGTTTTTATAACTGAGCTAAACTTTCTGTTATAGATACTTGTCTTAGCTGAACTGTTAGCTTTCATACATTAAACATTAGATTTGACACTAATATCAGCAGAAGTTGGTAGATCATAACATATTATGTTTCAGATGTTAAACACTATGCTCTATCTTTAGATCGTTTTTCTGTTTATTATAACTCGACGCAAATAATGCTTACAGTTTCAGAGGAACAGAGGGTTGCAGCAAAGGGAGGGTTCAGAACCTTCTAGAAAGGGAGGTCACTCAGGCTAGACAAGTCTGGAGGTGTAATGAAGATTATGAGTGTGAATGCGACCAAGCAGAACTGATACAGAGAGAAGTAAGAAGAAGAGAGAGATTACATGAACCTAGAGCTTCTGATAATACTAGAACTGAGGAGCATTATGATTATTGGGAGATTGATAATTCTAGGCAAAGGAATGATAATTCTAAGAACTTCAATCGAAGGAGAAGATGTGACTGTGAACATGATTATGAAGATAACAAAAGGACAAGATTTATTGGCCAAAGAAGAAGAAGAGATGAGCATTGTAATAGGTTTTCTGATCAAAGGAGAAGAGCAGAATATGGTGATTATGAGGATAATGAAAGGATAAGAATTTCTGATCAAAGGAGAAGAAGAGATGATCATGATGATAAAATTAGGCATTCTGATCGAAGGAGAAGAGAAGAATATGATGATTATGATGAGGTGGAAGATGTTAGACATAGAGACGATAGAATTAGAATTTCCGATCGAACAAAAAAGGAAGGGTGTGATTTTGAAGATATATATAACTACAGAAGGAAAAGGGATGATCAAATTAAGTCTACGGATCAGAAGGAAAACAATGTGTATAATGAGAAATATAATAAAATGAAGGTGTCAGATCAAAGGAGAAAAGATGAATCCTACAATATTCATGGGGAAGATGAAGTTAGACTTTCGAACCAGAGGAGAAGAGATGAATATTATGGTAATGACAAAGAAGATAAAATAAGGGTTTCAGATCGGCGGAGGAGAGAGGATTACAATGGAAGTGATGGCAAAATAAGGTTTTCAAATCGAAAGGAGGAAAACTATAACTATGCAGAGGAAGATAACAAAATGAGAAGAGATGATCGAATTAGGGTTTCTGATCGAAGGGGAAGAGAAATATATGATGAAAGGGACACTAAAATTGGGGTTTCTGATCAAAGGAGAAGAGATGCTTATTATGACTATGACAATGAAGATAACATTAGGGTTTATGATCGAAGGAGAAGAAATGAGTACTATGACTATGATGGTGAAGATAAAGTTAGGGTTTCTGACCGGAGGAGGAGTGATAGGTATTATGATTATGACAATGAAGATACAATCAGAGTTTCTGATCAAAGGAGGAGAAATGTGTATTATGACTTTGATGATGAAGACAATGCAAGGGTTTCTGATCGAAGGAGAAAAGAGATTTATGATGAAAGGGACAATAGTCTGAGGGTGACGGATAAGAACAAGAGAGATGAATATTATGGTTATGATGAAGATGATGGAATCAGAGTTTCGGATCGAAGAAGAAGAGCTGAGGACTATAATTACGATGAGGAAGATAGAATTTGGGTTTTTGATCAAAAGAGAAAACAAGTCCTTGGTAAAAAGGACGATAGAATTAGCATGTTAGATCATATGAGGAGAGAGGAGGCTGATGACTATGAGGAAGTATTTACGAATCTCCAGCAAAGGGGCAGTGCACCTAGGTTTTCTGATCCAATATTAGAGAGACAATCAAAATTTAAGGAGACTAAAGATGAAGCTTCAACCTCTCAGATCAGACAAACTGGAGAGAGAGAAGGGAAATATAGAGAGGAGAGAGAACATTATGATCAGAAGGGCTCAATGGAAGGATCTCATATTGTTAAAATCATATCTGAAGATGACTCTAGTTGGGCTTCTCGAGAGAGAAAGAATGCTGGAAACATGCTAGCAAGTGGTGCACAGCTGAATTTGCAGAGTAAAACCCGAATTGGTATGCAGAATCAAAGGTTTGATTCCTCTACCTCTGTTCGAAATCAAGTCGCAGTCGAAAAGGAGAGAAATAATACATTAAATAAATTTACTGCAAGTGAGGTGGAAACTGGCGTGCAAAATAGAACTCGTATTAATACTGGTAGAAAGCAGGTTGATACTTCTTCCTCAATTTTGAATCAGGTTCAAGTCATGAGGGATAAGGAAAGTGTTGTCAATCAACTTGAAATAAGTGAGATCCAATCGGATGTGCAAAACAGATCCAATGTTGATGTCCAGAGAAAAATGGTTGATGCCTCAAGTACAGTTCAGAATGCAAGTCAGGTTGTAATGGATAAAACAAATGTCCTGAATCAACTTACAGTGACAGAGGTCGAATCTGATTTGCAGAATAGAAGCCAGATTGAAGCTGAGAGGAGAAGGCTTGCTTCGTCTACATCAGCTCATAATGTAGCAGAGTTTACAAACATTAGGCAAAATGTTGTTAATCAACTTGCAATTCGTGAGGCAGAATCTGATGTACAAAACAGAACCCGCATTGAAGCTGAGAGGAGAAGAACTGATGCTTCTACCTCAGTTCAGAATGTGACTCAAGTTGTGAGGGATAAGAACAATATTGCCAATCAACTTACATGGAGTGAGGTGGAATCAAATGTACAGAACATAAACCGAATTGAAGCCGAGAGGAGAAGAGTTGATTTGGATATTTCAGTTCAGAATGCAACTCAAGTTGCAAGTGAGAGACGGAAAGTAGTTGATCAGCTTGCAGCAAGTGAGGTCGAATCAGATGTTCAAAACAGAAGCCAGACTGAAGTTGATATGAGACTGGTTGACACAGCCACCCGGATTTACAATGTGACTCAAATTTCAAAAGAAAAAAACAATGTTGTAAACCAACGAATGTTACATGAGACTGAAGTCAACGTTGTCAACAAAACTGATGTGAACTTAACTACTGTTCATGTAAATGATGCAAGTACCCTCACAGACAACTTGAGCACTGGAACTGGTAGTGGAACCTGTACTGCCTTAAATCAAGCAAAAGGAAGTAGCAGCGAAAGGATTGGAAGTTCAATTCTGGCAGCTGGATCATCCTCTTTCAGAGGCAGTTTGGAGTCAGCCTCACAGTTAGAGAAGTCCTCTTCGTACCATGTTGGTCGGTTCCTGGATTCAGCCCATGAAGAGCTACTGGGTGAAAGTGAGAGAAAAGGTCCATCTGAAAGTTTGTGGGAGCGAAGGAGCTCAGCTTCACACGGGACCATGGAAACAGCTGCAAGTGGAAGTACTGAAACTGAAAATACCGTTACTCGCAGGCGTGGGCAGTCATTATGGGCCTTTGTGGCTGATATAATAAAATTAGGGTTTCTGAAGGGCGAGGCGAGCCAATTAAAATCTGCTAGGAGGAGTTCATCAAGTGACTCGAGAGGAACTGATGATTGGTTCTCTGGTAAAGAGGAGATAGACCTTGATATGAAGAATGATGATGGAAAAAAGGATGGACAGCCATTGACTGAACGTGTGTCAGAAGCAGGCCCGACTGCATTGGTAAATGTTCCAGAAGTGGATTTGTCAATAACTGACGATGGGACAGTTATCCCTAATTTGCAAGAGAAGACTGTAGTCGAAGAAGTCAGAGGCCATGAATACACTTTGATCATTTGTGATACTGACAGACTTAGTAGCAGTACTACCTCTGGGGTCCATGCAAGTGGAGTTGCCGGAACTGCAAGTGGTTCTTTGTTGGAAGCACGTGTCAGTAGGGTTACAGAAAGTGACAAAAAGGGAGAATCAAAGAGAGGGAAGCTACTAAAGCGAACAACGCAGGTCCCAAAAAGTTCATTTGATGAGTGGGAAGAAGAACATTCTAGAGAGGTAGAGACACCAGCCGCAACTGCAACTGGGGTTCTGGTAAGTGGAGTTACCGGAGTTCCGGACACGAATACTTCTCTTGGAAATGTCACTTTCGAATTGCAACCAAGTGAAGTTACCAGAAATCCTAGCGCAAGTGCTGCTTTTACCAGTGCTACATTGCACACACATGCCACCAGAAGTTCTGGAATTGAAGCTGCAGAGCAATTTAAGGGAGAAAAACAAGTAACGAGAATTGCCCAAGTCCAAAATAAATCATTCGATGAATACAGGGAAACTAAAGTGGGAGAAAGAATAACTGCTGCCAGCAATTCTACCTCAGTAATAGCTGAGGGGCATGGAAGTGTAGACAAGGGTAGCAGAAAGCATTTGAGGAGGTTAAGCCAAACCCCTAAAGAATCATTCGATGAATGGGAGGAGACCTATATTAGAGAGAAAGAGCAAAGGAGGCTAGATGAGTTTTTTATGAGGGAAGCCTTGGTTGAGGCACAACGGGCCTCTGATTCCTGGGAGGTACCTGTTGGAGCTGTACTGGTACATAATGGAGAGGTCATTGCTCGTGGTTGCAATTTGTAAGTTGAATTTCTTCCATTTCCAGATACATATTTAATTTTTCTTTTATTTTATTCGGTGACTTTAGGATCTAACATGGTCCGAATTTGCTGAAAAGGCATAAATGAGAAGTATAGTGACCTGGGAGCATTTAAACAAAAAGAAGTTGATAAAAAAAACAAAAAAAAAGCTCCTGTAATTAGAAGTTCAATTTGGACATTCCCCAACACTTCCCTCTCCAAAATAAAGTCTCTTACTGATAGTATACTGTAACATTGCTATCAATGCAGTATATCGTATGCCAACACAGTGTCCCAGTAATTGTCACAACAGCCTTAGTATATTAATCTAACAGTTTTGAATGCCAGTAGCAACATGTGGAGTGTATGTATGCAAATATCTAGCTGTGGCAAGTTTTACAAGTAAAAATTGTTTTGCAACTCCCTTTTTTCATTTCCAGAGTTGAGGAACTGAGGGATTCAACGGCACATGCTGAAATGGTCTGTATACGTGAGGCATCTAACCTTCTTCGCTCGTGGCGCCTCTCGGTATAGGTTTTCTTCTCTACTAAAGAATGTTTATAACTGGTATGGAAGCATTTTGTTTCCTCAAGTTGAGTGATTGAAAAGGTAAAAGTTGAAATGAACAGGATACAACACTGTATGTGACGCTGGAGCCTTGTGCAATGTGTGCCGGTGCAATACTCCAAGCCAGAATTGATACTGTTGTGTGGGGTGCTCATAATAAACTCTTGGGTGCAGATGGTAGCTGGGTCAGGTATACAGCTTAGTTTCTCTTTTCGATAATGTTATTTCAAATATTTATACAAACAAATATCCTACTATTTGCTTCGGCACTTGCACAAACTCCCTTCTAAAATAATCCACAAGGTTAAAATTTAGGATGCAGTACATGAAGGTTCTGTATTCTTTTCTTTATGGACATAATATGCAAATAATGTTTGTTTTGTAACAGATTATTCCCTGGAGATGCCGGAGCCAGCAGTAGCTTGGAACCACCAGTACCACAAACTGGTCCCGTGCACCCTTTCCATCCAAAGATAACAATAAGACGGGGCATACTTGAAGATGAGTGCTCGGAGATTATGCAGGACTTCTTTAAACTGAGGAGAAAGAAGAAGAGCACTAAACCAGAAACTACAACTAACCCTTCATGTTTACCAGCTCATCCCTTCAAGTTCTTTTCTCGGTTCACTGGCATGTTTTGCATTTAGTTTGTTTACCTTTGTTAGGCTTTTCAGATGCTTATTTTACCAGGCTTTTTAGAGTGGTTTTATTTTGCATGCATCTTTTTTGGTTGAGGCATTTGTAAATTTTGATGTGCTTATGATTTAAGATTTAACTCTGATAGGCAGGTAAGCTGAATAATGCCTTCTCCCCTAGTTGTAAAAATTGTTTCTGCGACTAAAAATTTGCCTTTCAAACTATAAGAATTTGTTGCTGTCTGAATTAGATATTTGTTGGCACATTGTGTTAGTATTTCATCATCCTGATACTATGAGACAAATTTCAGGCACATGGTCTACACCAGTAATAACCATTACTGCTAGACACTAATTTAAGATACTTGGTCATTACTGTTTTAGCAAATGAGATTAATAACAATCGAATTACCTAGATGCCATGTGTGCGAATTGACAGGAGAGGATACTGTCACCGAAATATATTCTGCACAAAAATGGCTATAATTAAATAGAGCAAAAGATATCAGCTCAGTTCAAGATTATTTTGCTAAATAACAGGTACATCGACATACATCATAAATGAAATAGAATCCATAATGATTTTTTTTTCACGAAATGCCAGATGTAGTAAACAAAAGAAAATGGAACTGATACCCAACTGAAACCAGAATTAGTATCCATGAAAATGGAACTGGTTCCCAACTGGAACCAAAATTAGTTTAATAGCCAACTTAATACTTTTCTATTCGGATACCCAACTGGAACCAAAATTATTTTAATGGAACTGATACCCAACTGGTATCAATTTAAGTGTTGATTAATTTCACTTTAAAATCTGGTACATACCAAGGAATGTTTAATGGCCAACTTCATACTATTTTATAGAATTAAATAGGCACCAATTAGAACTGAATCAAAGAAGAAAGAAATAAAAATAATTACCTCAATCAAGTGAAGCATTGCCCTATTCGTTTTCTTCTATTGGCAAGCTCCTTCAGAGCATCCTAATACGGTTTTTACGAGTAGTACAAAGGGAAAGGCAGGGAACAAGCAAGGTGCAGCAAGAAAAGGACCAAACAGTAAAGCGGTGAGAGAGAAAAGACAATTTAATATGCACTCAAATCTCTTATCAATTTGGGAAAGAAAGGCACCGAAATCTCTGGAATAATATTTGGAGTGTATTTCTATCTGGACCCGGTCTACGGTCTATAAGACAATTAGTTAATATGTCAATATGAAATACTACTGGTGCTTAGTGAAAAAAAGTAACTCTTAGCCTATATGAAATACTACTCGGTCTACGGTCTATTTAGTAGTTTGCTTAGTTGGTAGGTGTGCAGCGCATATATACTTCATATATAATTTTTATAAGGGAGCTGATATACTGATACACAATTTGATACGCAATTGATACGCTCGTCCATTTCGTTCTAAAATCATCTCCAATTTTTACAAACTGTTCTCTCCAGTTAATTTGTAATGCATATTCATTTAATTATAATGCATATTAATTTATTTATAATTTGTAATGCATGTTAATTGTTTTGAGTTACGATTTGTAATGCATGTTAATATATGATATATTTTTATTTCGTATATATGCGAATTTGTAATGCATATTAATTTATTTATAATTTGTAATGCATGTTAATTGTTTTGAGTTACGATTTGTAATGCATGTTAGTATATGATAGATTTTCATTTCGTATATATGCGAATTTGTAATGCATATTAATTTATTTATAATGCATATTAATTTTTTGGTGCATATTCATATTTTCTCAGTTGTTATGCATGTTATTACAGCAAGCATGCATATTAAATTGACTAACATGCATAAAAGAAAAGATTTTCTTCAAAAAAACATGCATAAAAGAACAAAATTAAATTTAAGCTGCACAAAAATTAGAATAACATCCATAACACCAGAAATAACTTGCATAATAACAAATATAATATGCATAACAACATAAATAACATGCATAACAATAACTAAATAAGTATGCATGTATTTTTCAATTAACATGAATAACAACAGAAAATTAAGTTTAAGCTACATTACATTACAAAAACTAATATAACAACTATAATAACATGCATAACAACCAAATAAGTATGCATAGTAAATTAACTAACAAGCATAACAACAGAAAAATAAAGTTTAACATGCATAACAACTAGAATAAGTAAGTATGCATAATAAATCAAATAACAAGCATAACAACTAGAATAACATGCACGACACTAGAATAACATGCATAACAACTTATAACAAAAAATAAGTATGCATAGTAAAATCAATCAACATGCATGATAACTAGAATAACATGTCTGACAACCATATTTTGTATGCTTACGTTTTCAATTAACATGCATAACCAAATTAAATATGCATAGTAAAATCAATCAACATGCATGACAATTAGAATAACATGCCTGACAACCATATTTTATATGTTAGCGTTTTCAATTAACATGCATAACCAAATTAAGTATGCATAGTAAAATCAATCAACATGCATGACAACTAGAATAACATGTCTGACAACCATATTTTGTATGCTGGCGTTTTCAATTAACATGCATAACCAAATTAAGTATGCATAGTAAAATCAATCAACATGCATGACAACTAGAATAACATGCCTGACAACCATATTTTGTATGCTGGCGTTTTCAATTAGCATGCATAACCAAATAAGTATGCATAGTAAATCAACTAACATGCATGACAACTAGAATAACATGCCTGAAAATCATATTTTGTATGTTGTCGTTTTCAATTAACATGCATAACCAAATTAAGTATGCATAGTAAAATCAATCAACATGTATGACAACTAGAATAATATGCCTGAAAACCATATTTTGTATGCTAGCGTTTTCAATTAACATGCATAACCAAATAAGTATGCATAGTAAATCAACTAGCATGCATGACAACTATAATAACATGCCTGAAAATTATATTTTGTATGCTGGCGTTTTCAATTAACATGCATAACAACAGAAATAACATGCATAAAAGTAGAAATAACATGCATAACAAATATAACATGCTTTCCAGAGAAGAAAAGATCGGAACCAGAATCAATCGGAACAATGACGCAATGAAACAGTTTCAAATAGAAAAGAAAATGGAACTGTTCAGTTGTTAAGGTGAAAAAAATTACTAGAGGTGTCCATTGACTGAAAACGTCCATTCCGTATCAACTGCGTATCAAATACGGTATCTCCAGAACATTTTCCTTTTTATAATACAACTTATTCAAAGGCCAAGATAAGTACATAACCATGATATCAGTCTTATATATATTTCATATGTTTGATATTTTAAAATTTTGTAATAATAAGATGAGACTATCATATGGATATATATATAATAATATAAGCCATAGTGTCATGCAGCATTCATCATGCGGCATGCAGCATGCGACGCGCGTCATGCGTCATGTAGCATAGTAGTGGCGTCATTCGTCATGCGGCATGCGTCGTGTGGCAAAGTAGCGACGTCATTCGTCATGTGTCATGCATCATGCGTCATGTGGCATGCGACATGCATCATGAGTCATGCGGCATAGTAGTGGCGTCATTCGTCATGCGGCATGCATCGTGCGGCATGCGGCATGCGGCATAGTAGCGACGTCATTCGTCATGTGTCATGCATCATGCGTCATGCGGCATGCGACATGCGTCATGCGTCGTGCGTCATGCGGCAAGCGTCGTGCGTCATGCGGCAAGCGTTGTGCGTCATGCAGCAAGCGTCATGCGGCATAGTAGCGACGTCATTCGTCATGCCACATGCGCCATGGGTAATGCGACATGCGAAATGCGGCATAGTAGTGGCGTCATTCGTCATGCGGCATGACCCATGCCTCATGACGCATGTCGCATGCCGCATGTCGCATGCCGCATGTCGCATGCCGCATGTCGCATGCCGCATGTCGCATGCCGCATGAGTCATGACGCATGACCCATGAATCATGCGGCATGCGGCATGCGACAAGCGTCATGGGTCATGCGACATGCGACATGCGCCATGCGTCATGGGGCATGCGGCCTGGGACATGAGTCATGCATCATGCGTCATGCGGCATGCTTCATGGGTCATTCGACATGCGTCATGCGTCATGCCGCATGACCCATGATGTATGACGCATGCCGCATGCCGCATTATATATGCCGCATGCCGAATGACGTAGGACGCCAACTGCATGCCGCGTGACGAATGACGCCGCTACTATGTCGCATTTCGTGTGACGAATGACGCCGCTACTATGCCGCATGCCGCATGACGCATGTCGCATGATGCATGCTGCATGACCCATGAAGCATGACCCATGACGCACGACGAATGACACATGCTGCATGCCGCATAACGAATAACGACGGTACTATGTCGCGTGACGCTGGTGGATGATGCAACAATTCCAACTTGACACAATAAAATAGACTCGAATATCTATTTCTACATGACTTGCTACGATAAGAAAACTCTAATTATGAGTTTATGAAATCTACTGCAACTTGGTTCAACTGAAAAATGTCATAGATTTAGATTGCACAAAATAATATGTAAAGGACTTTACTCTGTCCTATATATATCCATATGATAGTCTCATCTTATTATTACAAAATTTTAAAATATCACACATATGAAATATATAAGACTGATATCATTGTTATGTACTTAAGCAATTTTGGATTATCTTATTCTTTGTCATTCTTCTTTTTTCTCATGTTGGCCTTTGAATAAGTTGTATTATTAAAATTATATATGAAAGTATATATGCGCTGCACACCTACCAACTAATCAAACTACTAAATAAACACCGAGTAGTATTTTCTTATAGTATTTCAAATAGGCTAAGAGTTACTTTTTTCACTAAGCACCAGTATATTGACATATTAAATAGATCGTAGACCGGGTCCAGATAGAAATACACCCAAAGAAATCATTCCAGAGATTTCGGTGCCTCTTCCCAAATTGATAGACTTTCGGTGCCTTTCTTTCCAAATCGACCAAATCGATATGCTGCTTCATGATGGAAAAAATGCAAGAGCAGAATAATCGGGTGAAATTGCTCTCGTTGCTAACAAATCCTGATACGACGCAACCTTCTCATTTGGTGAGTTTTTCTCTTCGGTTATAAATTATGAGCTAGATATAGAAATGTCAGAAAACATACAAATTTGTTGTTTCTATTATAAATTTCGCTTGTCTTTTAATAGCATGAATAAAAGGAAATGTCAAATAGAAAAGGGAAATAATCATGTGAGTCAACAAAATTGTTTCTCTTTGGGTGCACTTAGGGTCTGTCGCTACATACCTAGCACCACAAATATAGAAGAAAATAATTGCAATAACAATCTCTGTATAGTTATTGTTGATACCGTGCACAACAATTATAGCGCCTCTAAAAGATAGAAAAATTATAGCACCTCTTCTCCAACCAAAAATTTCACATTCCCGCTGAAATGTTTATTATAAAAAGCCATACAAATCAGCCTCCTTTGCACAACCAGCATATTGCAATAAGAAAGTTTAATAATAATTGAAGACTTGGTAATGTTTTCTTGTTATATGCTTTTTTAAATCAATTTATTAGTTCTCCTTACAATTTTGTAATCATAAGAGTACTTGCTTGTCTGTTTGATAGCATATCCTGAAAATTGTTTGTTATTCAAATTGAAGATGGAGAACTTGGCAAGACAAAGAGTGGTAGCAGATGCTGAAAATTGGGTTGGTGCTCCTCAAGAGGAAGAACATGAAATTGGTAAATGAGATTCTATTAAAATTGCCTTTCTTCTGTTTCATACATAATCTAGTTGCATGAAGTAGATTCTAGAATTCTTGCTGTATTAAGTACATTAATATACTAGCAATTATGTGACTGTGCACTCTTCTAATCTTAATTTGATATCATTTTCCCCAATTGACATAGCAACCAGTTGATGCTAGTAGCAGCAACTCAAACAATCATCAAGAATGAAATAAGATGGTTAATATGAACCTTCTTAATATGTATTTCTTTGGTACTTATATCATGCAGGTTTTGAGAAGCCCAAAAAGAAAGGTCGTGGTGTGGCAATTAATTCAAAACTAGCGGACAAGAAAGCCAAAGGTAAACAATTGGATGTCAAATTTCCTCAACTATTTGGGAAAGTATGTGGAAAACACGCAAAACTATTCAAAGCAGAGGTTACCGTTTGCGTTCGGCAATTTGCACCACTCAAATTTGACGACTGGAAGAAAATACCCAAGGATGATATTCTAGTTATGTGGAGGTTTCTAAAGGTTTGTGCACTAAAACTGAAACCTGTGTTAAGATTTTCTTTTTTCTGTTTCAAACAAAAGTATTTTATAAGATGTATGGACTTATAAACTGAGTGCATTTGTGTTTGTTATATTCTATAGGATCGTTTGAATTTATCTGAAGATGATCATGAAAATGCAATGAAACAAGTTCGAAGGCAATACCAGATTCGACTTTCAATCTGCACAAAGCATATCGTGAGAAGAAGGGACGTCCAAATTATGTCTCACCAGAGGATTGGCAATGGCTAATTCGAAACAAGTAGAATACTAGAAAGTTTAAGGTTAACAACTTAACATTTATAATATCAAATAAATTCTGTTTTTAACATTTATGGCTTGCTGTCTCCTTCATTACCCCATGGCTTTCACTGGTGTTTATTTGCACAATTATTGAAATTATTATTCTTACTTGCATGAAGGGCTGGGTAGGTGAAAATACAATTGGAAACTAGGAATTATAAAATGAGTAATTTATATACCTCATACATACTAATGGATAAGATTTTTTTCTCATTGCAGGACATGAGTAATCGAAACAAATTGAACAGAAGCAAGCAAGAAATGAAATCCATTACTGGAACAAAGTCAATAGTCCAAAAAGCATATGAAATGGTAATGTTGATTAATCTCACTTAATGCTTAATGAAAACCAAACTAAAATCTTATTTGTTTGTATTAATATAGAGAGATCCTGAATCTGGAGAGTGGCCTAATGCTATGGATGTCTGGAAGGCAACAAGAATGAAATCTAATGGGACATGCTCAATTTCTAATGGAGAAGAAACATTGGTATAAGTTTATTGCTTATTTTAATTGTCTTTTTTGACTACTTTATTAGAAACTTTTGAACTATTTTTGTACTATATCAAACGTCTCTTTTGTTTATATAGTTTTGTCTATAAACAATATAATTACCTACAATGTATGATAATACATTTCCTTCATTTTATGTAGAAAAATCTTGAAGATATAGGCAACTTATACATGGAAGAAATTTCTAGTGCTCCTGTACCGCTAGTTGAACATTTTGTGCTTGTTCCGGGCAGAAAAAGAAACCACTCTCGTGGTGTTGGAGTTGGTGCTATCTTAGTTAGTGCTCAAGAGAAGCAACATTTGCAGATGCGCCTCATAGCTGAACCAAAAAAGGCACAAACTTTACAAGCAGAAGTTGAGAGGCTCACCAAAACCACAAAAAAACAAGATGAAGCTTACACCCAACTAGAAGCCAGTATGGAATCACAACGTGTTGAAATGGAGACAAATGTTAGTTCGTTGAGGGAGCAGATGCCACAAAAAAATTCAAGATGAAGTGCAACGACAAATGTCAGTCATTTTTGCAAGTATTGCTTCTAGAAAATCTGTTATAAGCTTGCAGTCAAGCGCACTAGCGGGGGCTTTAGATAAACAAGTAAGTTACATTTCATGTATGTAAAATTCTAGTCCAAATTTTATTGTAAACAAGAAAAAATGGAACTGATGCCCAATTGGAACAAAAAATAGTATCATGTTCAGGCCCCATAATTCAAAGTAACATGATATGTATACATGTAGTCAATTGGTATCAAATTAAGTGTGAATTAATTTCACTTTGTAATCTGGTACGGTATCTATTTAAGTGTGAATTAATTTCACTTTGTAATTTGGTACATATCAGAGAACAAAAAAGGGTGAAGCAAGAAAAGTAAACTATTTCTATTATACATGCAGAGTCATGGTTAGTGAGTTCTTCGTCAACAAATATCATGGAAGTTGTCAAGCGACGTTTGAAGAAAAATATAATTAGAGAATGGAGCTATTTCTTATTTGTCTAATTATGATGTTCAATGTAGTTTTAGAATATAAGTATTTGGTTATTTCTCCAATTATGTTGTTTAATTTAGTTATGCAATTAAATTATATGTAATGGTGATATTGATAATATTTTTGCAATCAATATAGTTTGTTTCCTAAGTTTGTGTTTCATTTGTTATTTATATTATTTCATTCACATTTAATATACTTGTTGTCATAGATTAGAAATATATAGTATTTTGAAAATTAATGTCATTTTCTTCGGCAAAACTAACGTAGTGATGGAGAGCAACAATCACATTTTTTTTTTGTAGAATATAAATGTTGTCATTATTAAACTAAATGTTACAATATGATTTTCATCACAACAATAAAGTGTGGTGACATGTTTTTATTGTGTTAAAAAAATAATTATGTTGTTAACATCTTTCACTAATGATAAAAATATTAGTGAATATATTCGTCGTCACAAATTAAAAATGTAATAATGACCAATTTCTTTCTCACAATTAAGAAAAGTTTTTTTTATGGCTCTCTTAAGCAAGATTCTCTCTTTTCTTCCCCCTCATCTCCGTTCATCCTCCACCACCTCCACCATCTTAGGTCCTTTCTCATTCCAGGTTTCAACCAATTTTAATGAGCTATTTCCCAAACTAGATACAGTTAAACAATGGATTAGACTGTACGGTACCCCATATGATATGAGGGACATTCACTCGATAGATTCAATTGTTTCAACATTTGGTTCATTAATTGATTGGAACAACAATTCTTTCAATGGGTCTGATTTGCGTTGGATCCGTGTTCTGGTTGAAATCAACACCTCAGCTCCCTTCCCCAACCACCTCTGGTTTGCTGTTAATCGCCCCAATGGCAAAAAGGAGATGATAAGAATCAAAGTTGAAAAGGAATCGAGTAACTCCCCTCCAATCCTTAGCTGGAGTTCTGAGGATGTTGTCAAATCTCTAAGTAAAATGAAGGCTCAACTGGATGCTCGAGCCAAAATTGCCCGATATGGAGGGTACAAAGATAATACCATTCTTAGCTCTATTCCTGCTCAAACTCCATTACCAGTAAACCCAAACCGATTAAATCAGACCAAAAATGTTCCTCTTCAGAAGAACAAATCCACATTTAAGCAACAAACAAACCTATCAACCAAGACAAATCACAAACCAAAACACATTAACAACCAACTTCACAAATCAAAACCTCTTTCAGAACATCACCAGATATTCTCACAACCCATGAATCATCCTGAGAATTCCAACCTCCCTGAGGAAAACATAATCAAGTTCTCAGATCCAGTCAACACAAAGGGCAAACAGATACTTATAGAAACCATCGATGAAAATAAAGTAACAAAGGCTGAAAACAAGGTTCTTAGGCAGCAGCTCAAAAAGATGAAAGCTCAAATTATGGATCAACAAAAAGAAATCAAATTCATTGAAGGCCCGGGAAGTACAAGTCAAGCACTGCTATTACCAGTAGACGCTGATAACTCAGATCAAGGAAAGAAAGCTCTAGCTGTGGTTACAAATCAGAAGGAACATAACAAGGTGCAGTCATCAAAGGCAATCAAGCTACCAGATGGAGCCGGCTTAAGAAGACATGCACTCAAGTACCAAGCAATGTTAAAAGTTTATGGTAAACAATTATCTCAACATTCTCAGTCTGATGCAAGGATTGGTACCCTTCTATCAGACTGGGGGATTACTTTTAATGATTCATCAAGCACACTTAATGAATATCTAAACATAGCCAGAGAATCTGAATATATAAATCTAGGGAAAACGCTAGTAGAGATAATTGAATTTTGCACAAAAAACATAAAACACACATCAGGGAACATTATTGTTGTTAATGAATAAAGTAATAAACTGGAACATAAGAGGATTGAGTATGAAAGAAAAAAGAAACTCTTTAAGAGAATTCCTAATAACAAAATCTCCAGATATAATAGGTATACAAGAGACAAAAAAAGATAAATTCACCAATAGATTTTTAAACTCAATAAGCCACAATTATACTTGGAATTGGATACCTGCAAATGGATCAGCAGGAGGACTTTTGATGGGTGTAAATGAGACAAAGTATAATATAATAAATTGGATTAAAGGTATACACACAATTTAAGCAATAATGCAAGCAAAAGAAGATAAAATTCAATTAGCAATCTCATCAATTTATGGTCCTTGTACACCAAATCAAAGAGATATACTATGGGAGGAATTAAACTTATTAGGTAGGTTAATTGACATACCTTGACAGATAGGGGGTGATTTTAACCTAATTAGAGACATAAATGAAAAAAAGGAGTCACATTCATACAAAAAAATATGGACAACTTCAATAAATGAATAAATGATTTTGCATTAATTGAGTACAAATGCAATAACAGAAAGTACACATGGGCAAGAGGTGGTAGAAGTACACAAGCAGCTTGCTTAGATAGGTTTTTCATCAATCTCCAGTGGTCAAATACATACCCTACATCTAAATCATATGCATTGTGCAAACTTATGTCAGAGCACAACCCAATATGCATGACATTTGGTGTTTCAATTTATATAAAGAGATACCAATTCAGATTTGAAAAGAGTTGGTTATTACATGATAATTTTCAAAACCAAATACAAGAGTGGTGGTCACACATACAAATTACCAGAAATAAAAGTGCTGACTGGAAAATTAAATTTGATAACCTTAGACAAAAACTCAAAGGTTGGAATGCAAACATCAAAAAGCACAGTAAGGAAAAGAAAACTCACATAGCAAATCAACTCAATTTATTTGAGAACTTAGCAAAAGTAAAATAATTAAATGAGAATGAAATAGAAGAATACTTAGAAGTAAAAGATGAACTTTTTAAAATACATCAAGAAGAAGCAATATATTGGAATCAAAGAGCAAAAGAAAAATGGTTAAAACATGGAGATGCCAACACACAATATTTTCATAAAATTGCCTCTTTTCAGAAACATAAAAACACAATAGTTTCTTTTGAAATTGAAGGCAATATAGTGGCATTTTGACAAAAAAATTTCTGAGTGGTATTTTGACAATTTTTAAGTTTTATAATGACAAAAAAACAAATGCCTTCTAAATAGTGCCTACCCCTGATCATAATCCTGGATCCGCCACTGGTTGTCTCCAATTTTTTGAGGCCAGCATCCTATCTTGGAGTTTTTGCTTTAATAAAAAAAAAAAAAGTTTTTGTTGCGCAAAATATTTGTCACAATTAATTTTCTTTTCTTGGAACTTTTGTTGTCACTTATATTATGAATACTAGTGATGAACACACCAAACTCGTCACTAGTACAATAGTGAGTCGCATAATAGTGACAACTAGTGACAGACAAAATAATTCATCACAAGCCCGGTATTGTGACGAAATTTGACTTTTTAATGACGAATTTGTTCGACACAAAAACTCTTGTTTCTTGTAGTGTGAAATTTCATTTTCGTTTCATACCAAGTGAACATCAGGAAAAGATTTGGCATTTTCCTTTTCGCATAAAGTGAACACAAATAAAATATTTTTCTTTTCCGTTTGATTTTCTTTTTTCAGTCAAAATCATTTTCCGAATCAAATCCCCCTAAACGAACATACCGCGCTTTCTCAAATTTAAGTGGTTCCATCCGCTACATTCACGTAAAAGTAAAAGTGCTATTTGTAGAGTTTTGAATTAAAAAATTATATAATTTATCGTTTTGAATATATATAGATATATTAATATCTAGTACAATTCTTTATTTTGGTAATTCTCGGATACGAAGATATCAAACGGGGTACACCAAACTCGCATGTCCAGTGACTCATGTGTGGTATTTAAAAAGTCGTCCTAATAATATCGCAAATATTTTGGTGTGTGATTAACGGATTTCGTGTCAGGGAAGAGGGAACAGTGGAACACGGACATATTTATGTAATTTGAACAAGATTCATCTATTTTGAATTTGGAATACTCAGAATTTTCCACCGTAAGCTCTATGTATACATTTCTGAATTTTGGAGGAATAAAAATTATTGTTAAACAGACAATATGGAAATTAAAATTCCATTAAAATATAAATTATTTACTTGGTTAGTAGTTAACAATCAGATACTAACCAGAGATAATTTAATAAAAAAAGAAATGCGGGCTTGACCCCATCTTTTCTTCAAAAAATAAAAAAGGAAATGCAAGTGGATCATTTATGCCTAGTGTGTGGCGTGCAGGGGCGGAACCAGAACACCGAATTAGGGCTGTCGATTTGGAGTTAGGGGAGTTGATTTGCAAGTATAGTCTAATTTAAATGTTATAAAGATGTAAAAATTTAATTTTGATCAAATTATACAAATTTTTAATAAATACTTTAACTAAAAGTCTTACTATTTAATTAAATTTAATTAGAAAATTAAATAAGGGTACGCCCCCCACTGGCCCCCCACTGGTTTTGCCCCTGGTGGCGTGGATTCTGAAACAATACAACATCTATTTTTACACAATTCAATTGGTAGAATTTTTTTTTGTTAAAAATCAAATATGAACATTTTAGAGGTTCTATTATAAATATATCATCATTAGAAGAAATATGGTCATCATTTTTACTTATAGACTATAAAAATGCACCAATGGAGTATATTATTATATGCATTTGTTTGGATAATATGAGTTGAAAGAAATGATATAATATTTCAAAACAAAATAATCAAAAGTTCTAATACTTCATACGACATGATTATGCATTCATATTTGTTTTGAACATGGGGTCCCTCTCAAGTGGGACACCTCTTTAAACAAGCGTGGGGCAAGAAACGTGGATAGAAATGAGCAGGATGAGATAATACAAGTGACACAAGAAGAATCAGAATAGGGTTAATCATCAAGATTAAGTGACATGAAGAGAAAATTTTAATATTCTGGATCTGTTTTGTGTAAGTAATGTTTCCTCATGCACCAATTTAAGAGTTACATTGGTACTGAGAAGAGATGGTAGTTCTAATTGTAGTTTTAGCAATATGATTACAGTTAATTAGGTAGACAAGTTGTCCTTTCAATATTTCAGCTTTCGTTTTAGCTTATTATCTTAAAACTGGTACAAGTCTTTTGTACCAAAGATGATGTAGCTTTCTGCTTTCGTTTAATAAAAGTCGATACTCTAACTTGGGGTTACTTTTTTCAAAAAAAAATCTCCTTGCTCCTAAATGTTCTGCTTAGGGATGTAAATAAATCGAATACAGACGAATAATTATCTTACTGTATTTTTATTCGTTAATTTTTTCGAATAAGAATACAAATTCGGATAGTCTCTAATACAGATACATATCAAATATAATCGGATATCGGATACGAATCGAATATTGGACGGATATAGATACGAAAGTAATATAATCCAAATAATTAAAAAAATCTTGATTTGTTGTATTTTATCCAAATGCATTAATTAATTATAAAAGTATATGATATATAAACACAAATTAGATTTGTAATCTACATACAAAATCCAATAATATATATATATATATATATATATATATATATATATATATATATATATATATATATATATAGGGATAGGCTATCGTGCACTATAGTGCCAAGGCTCTTTTGGCATTAGACTCTTCTTAACCGTTTGATTTAAAACTTTCTAGCCATTCATTTGGGTGCCTTCTTAATATTACGAACGTAATGGTACTATTCCCCCTCCTGGGTACTTTTCCCCTTTTATCGCCTATACTAAGTACACATCTCCCAAACTTCAAGCTTTTCAGGTTCAATTTACCCCCTTCGTTATTCTTTTATGACCGTTCCCTCCCTGTTTTCCTAGAAATTATGAAAGAATTAGAAAGCCATTACTAACCAGAAGTCAAGAGTAATAAACGTAGCTCTGATACCAAATGGAAATCGCACGAAATTTAGATCGGCTCAAGCTCTCGGACAAATTGTTTACTAGAAACTTGAGACTTTATTTAACTGGAAGAAGTAAGCTTTCAGATGATTTCTGATCTGTTTGCAACTTCACAAGATGTTACAATATATAGACTTGAGAAGAAAATCTCTATTATTGCACCGGGTGCTCATTGGGCTCCATCGTCATGCGAATAAAGAGGTTTCCACTTACTCTTGTCTTCCACTCAGAATAAAAAGATGCGTCGGCACACTAGACGACATCTTTAAATAAAGAAAAAGTAAAACCACTCAGAATAAAGTAGATGTTCCAGCACACTAAGGAGACATCTGTAAAGTAAACCAAAAAGAAGATGCTCCAACACACTAAGGAGTCATCCAAAAGAAAAAGAGGAACTTTAGTAAAGCAGCTTTTAGAAGTGGGTTTCTCTGTAGCTTTCTATCAGTGTGTCATGGCATTGAATGAGTGCCTGTATGCTAGCATCCACCCCTCCTAACATGTCACTTGCCCAATTGTCTTTTGTTGCTATTGACTCAAGCCTTGTTTTCTGGAGATACTTCATGGCAATAAGTATTTCTACTTGTATGCAAGCTTTACAGGCTTGTTCTTTGTACAGATCTGATAATCTGCTAGTCATAGCGTTTTCTTCTTCAATGCTTCTTGGATAACATACAAAGGTGTCTTCTGTTGTATGTGAGTATCGGGCTAATGGAGCATTTTGCCCACACAATATTTCCTAAGCTTCTGCCTTGTTAAATGCTTCCCTGACCCTTCGTGGTTCACTGCTTATTATGATTCTCCTGAGTCCTTCCATTTTCCTGTAAAAACTAAAAATAAGATAACACACTTATTAGATAAATGTGGTTATTTGTTTCAGCGGTCCACCACTTCCGCAATAAGAATTCATGACTACTTAGGCCGTTTTCCGGCCTATGAGAAGATTGATTTT
>CAXKVX010003744.1:0-11869 GCA_964058865.1 Eleocharis quinqueflora
CTCTTGCTGCATTTTTTTAATCAAATTAGTGACCATGAAAATAGCAACAGGCAGATGTACCCAAACAGGCCAGGCTAGATTGGTGTTTGGTTAAAAATTGAATTTGGATCATCTTCAGGTTTCATTTCAGTGTGTCCCCACATCAGATTATAATACTCAATCATGCTTCGTCGGGCATTGGGTCTCATTCCAGTGGGGTCTTCACTAAACTAGTCGTCTAAAACCTAAATCACTTCATTTCATTGGCTATTTGTTTTTCCATATTTACCAGGGAGCACTACAATTATCCACACTTGAGGTTAAACATTAATTTTCAGCCAATAATATCTTTCCTTAACTGCCACATGCAAGTATACAGTATTACAGTATTCCACCTGCTTGTACAAAAGGAAAAACAATACTCTCTCTCTCTTACCCAATAGTAATGAGACAACTCTAATATATGCTCACATTATATTTCCTCTTTTACTTCAATAATTATAGCTTGATTCCTAGACAATCTCTGTCAAAGTGACTGCTCTTGATGCACTAGCACTAGATTATAGAAATTTCAAGATAAGCTAAAATAGATAGTGCTGGTATAAAATTTATTTAAAACAGAAGCAAGTCATCATTCAAAAGTCCATGTGACTACTGCTAAATAGGTGGCTATCTTCTGTAACAATCAAGATAAGAAAATTTAGGTACCTGTACGAGCAGTATTATTATATTAGTATTGTCATGAATACTAGAAGGCTATTTATTTGACTGTCTTCAAATAATTATTACTTATTTGTTTATTCCATGAAATACTCATAATGTTTTCTTTGTATCAAAAAGAAATTGAATACACTAAAAGGCAATGTAGATCAGCAAATTATTTGTCTGTAGGGACTAGGGAGCTACAGTAAGAGCGATGCCTTTTAGAGCTGGTAAAAGAAATTTATGAAGTAAGATAATGAACCATTTTGGTATCAGTTTCTTTCATAATCAAAAGGATACACCTGTCCTCAAAATTAATTGAAGGCAAGAGAATTTGATTATAGACTAACAGATAATGCAAAAAAAAATGATAACTATTAAGATAACACAAGATAACAGGGTGACAACTGATTTGATATTTGGATAGATTAAGAGAAATTTCAAATTTATCAAAGGAGAAGGAATTCAGAGCACACCACTTAACATGGTAAACCACTAATACATCCAATAAGTTAAATATAAAGTATTTTCAATACAGAAACAATGTGTTCTACCAGATTAAAACGACACACCACACAAACTAGGATTCATTACTTAAACAAACAAAAAAACAATTATATCCTAACAAAACTAAAACAATAAGGTAATTTCCACAAACCTGCTATCGGAAATTTCAGTGTTTGTAACAATTTCCTATTGTAATAATCAGTTCATAGGGTCAATCAATATACACGATTCGTACATCTCCTCCGGACAAATACTCCGATACACCATAACGGGAATTTAAGATGGAATCTGAAATAAAGAGAAATCAAAAGAACTTCAGAGTAGATTACCTCGATGAACCGCTGAAGCTCAGGTGAGTTATCCATCTTCTCTCTCTCCCGTTGCTCACGCTAAAACCCTTTCACAAGTAAACCCTAGACTAGAATCGCGAGAGAGAGAGAGAGAGGAGAGATGTGATGCTGATGAATTGGATCGAGTTCGGCGTATCAAAATAGGAGAAGTGAAACCAAATCCGGCCCAACAAAATTTGGGCCAATTCTACCGGTCTGTTTTTTACGCAAAAGGTGGAAGTTTGAAACAAAATGGATTGGTCTTGGCATAAATAAAGCAACGACCGGAAGTACACAATAATTTTTTGAATCGCTAGTTTTCTGACACTATCTATATCAAATATCAAATTTCCTGCCATACTCTTTTCATAAGCTGGTAATTGTTTTCATCTCCCCTCCGGAAAGAAACGGATAAATTTGGGTAAGACCAATTGGGATTTTCTTTTGTAATAAGTTAATAACAAAGATGCGAGCAATACATTGTTTACTGATATTGTAAATGGAGGAGGGATCACTTCTCAATGAATTATTTTGGCAATTTTTTGACAATAAAATTCTAAATAATTTAAAAGAAAAGTTTTAAAAATAATAATTCATGAACACATTCTTAAACTTATATATTAGTCGTATTTTAAATTTATTGTGAATTGTGTGTTATTTCATGTCTTGAAAGATCATCAAATTATATATATATATATATATATATATATAGATATATATATATATATATATATATATATATATATATATATAAAGGCAAGATTATTGTACTTTACAAATCATATGCATTTAATTTTGGATCTTAGAATTTTTATCAAAATTATTTTTATTGCAAAAGGTCCAATATCAATAGCTCAAAATTACAATGTGTGTTTTTCAAAGTACAATTACATTGCTTTTTTAATGATTAATAATTAACGATCAATGATCAAATATTAAATGACATTTAAATCACACTAAATTTAAAATATAACTAATTTATAGTTAAAAATATGCCTCTTGTTTTTTTATATTTAAATTTTTTTATCAATCTATTTACAAATTAGGGTTTTTTTCTCTCTACTACCGACTTATCAATGAATAAGTAATTGTACATTGTAAATACTTTTTATTTTCTTTCAATAAAATTTTATTGAAGTAGGAATCAACCTACTTCCCTCAAAAAAAAAAGATAACAATCGCCTATCCCTCCTCTTCTCCTCTTGTTATTAATAATATAAGTATACCAGTTTATGGATGCTCTAAATAACAATAAATAGAATTAAAAAAGTTTATAACATATGCCAACATTTCTATAAAGATATTAGTCGTAAGTTAAAATATTGAATAGAAAACTGTTTAGAAATATATGGTTTTAAAGGTTGACCTAAATATTTATATCAAAAAAGTTAGATGGTATAAAATATATAGCAAGTTGTGCAATGATTATTTCAAATGTCTAACTGTCAAGTTTTAATCATTGAAGTATTTTAATTTCAAGAAATGATGTCGTGCTGGTATCGTAAATTATACATTTATGGTTTCCAATTATTTTCCGTTGTATTTTTGTATTTTTCAAAAAATAATTAAACATTGCTATTTTAAGTATAAAACAATTCTATTTTCTATAATATTTTAAGCAATTTAGAAGTATGATGTTGGTAAGCATATTCTTGAATGGTTTAAGCTTAAAAAGAGGTACAAAGTATATTCGTTAGCTATCAATTTTAAGCAATTGAGAAGGAGAATAATTTGATATCATTAATATATAGAAATATAGAAGAATTCGTCATTGATGACTGACAATAAATAAATAAATAAATAGAGCATGACTACGGTATTATGCAAATCACCAAACATTAACGAGCGGTATTTCGCATTTATATCTTCAATTTAAAAGTTCAAACAATCGATTCAAATTGTAGAACGTGATCTTCATATTAAAGTTTTATTGGAGACTGAATTTTATATATTTTTTTTAATTTATTTACTATTTTTAAAGAGAATAAAAATTCATTTAATCTATCGATTTTTGGACTATTCGATGTGAAAAAAAATTCACCTCTTTAAAAATAGTAAAAAAATAATAATATAAATTCGATCTCTAATGAGATTTTAATATGAATATCAAATTCTATGATTTGAATTGATCTTTTAAACTTTTAAATTTGAGATACGAAGACTAAATACGTCTTGCCTGATGCTTTGTAAAGCACTATAGTCATACTAAAATAAATAAATAAATAAGAATCCCATTTGAATGGTAGACGAATTGTATTTTATGAATAATTAAAAAGTGGAGCACACCTTGTCAATTTCGCTTTCTGCATCGTCTTTCAGAGACTTGGCCTGAGACAGTCAACTTGTGACGAAATTGACGACGCAAAGAAAAGTTGTGATATTTCTAAAATATCGTCTTGAGACAAATACTCTTGTACATATTAGGGTATTGAAAGAACCCGCGCAGGTCTATCCGTATGTGGATTCAATCCGATTCGATCTATGTCCGATCTGAGGCATATGTCAAAATGTAGAGTGGATCGGATAGGTCAAAATGTAGGAGACTCGTCCGAATCCGTGCTAAATCTGATTCGTGTCCGACCCGTGGATCCGTTCCAGACCCGGCCAGTGGACTCGACCCGTGGATCCTTGATAGATCCGTAATGGATCCATGTCACCTTTATGCCACATTTTGTCACATCAAATTCAAAAATAAATAAATAAATAATATGGAGAAAAAATTCAAAAAACGCACGATATATGTACCGTTCGACCCATCCGCCGGATCCTTACCACGCCAGCCCCGACTCGTGCCCGACCCGCCTAGATCCGCCGCCCGGGCTTATCACAGGTCGGGTTGAGGGTTTCAAGTTCGAATCCGTGGAAATCCACCCCGTGATACTCGTGGACCCGTTGAACTCGTGGATCCGCGGATTCGCCCAGACGGATCCACGAGTACTCGACCCGCCCCGTTTGAATAACCCTAGTACATATTGTATACCAAACGTTGTTCGACAAATACTCTTGCGATATAATGTGGTTCGATAATTTTTGTCTACATTCACAGGACCCTTTATTTCACAACGGGCCGAATCAAACACTATTCCAAAAATATTTTACAAAATATTCATTCACAGAACCAATCTTTATATCAAACAAAAACTTTTGTTACTCACAACAAAGCTTGCATGACATCACTACAAGATGATTAACAATGACTATTCTATACAAACTCTAGCTCTCACAATAGATGATGTTAGGATGACAAAGGGTCTTTGTGCTCTAAAAGTGCTTTCGTTGCTTGTAAACTTGAGGATACTTTTTTATCTTCGGGAAAGAAACAACGCTGTATTTATAGACACAAGGCTTCATTAGATCTTCAAGGCGCCAAAATATAACTCATGTGTTACAACACCTCTGTAAGGCGTTCTAACGCCTCTGGAGATTTCCTCAAATGCCCTCACTCTACTCTACAACTGACTTTTGGGCCCAGTATGTAGAAAACCGTTATAACGTCTCTGGGATCCGTTATAACGAATCACAATGCGTTATAACGTTTCTCTTATGCGTTACAGTAACACATGTCTTAGACTTTTCAATACTTAGTCAACTCCAGGCATTATGACTTTTAGGCCCAGCTTCTACATATGTGTTACAACGCCCTGGATCCTGTTACAACGCCTCTTAACCTGTTGTGACGTCTTTTCTGATGTTAATGTAATGCAAACCTCAATTTTGCTTTATTTTGCATGATTCTTGTATTTTTGTGCTCGTCTTGATTTTTTCTGCTTGTCTTAGACCTCATCGAAGATCAATTTTACATGCAAACACAACTAAACTTTTGCAAGTGCTAGTCTAATATTGATTTTACAAATTGTCAAATATGATTGTGCTAAATTCAATAATATTTATTAAAGTCATATCACATACATAATTTCAAATCATATGTATATAGCATCATATAAAACCATATTCATGTTATGAGTACATATAACATCATATAAATCATATGTATATTATGAGACTGGAACATTAAATATTTCAATTTAGTTAAAAAAATACACTTCGTAACTATATGAAATATAAAAAATCAATCGTGAAAGATACGAATATCAAGAGTCATCTAATTTAATATTTATAGATGCGAATCATCAAAATTATAATTACAGTGCAATAAATAATTTATTAATTTTGTAACAATTCGTTCACGCGATTTCTTTTCCTAGTTATTAATTAAATTAAACAATATGAAATAATGTACAAATTAACCCTTCAAAACTAAGTATTATACAATTAAGTGCAGGAATATAAATCATTACATATAATTAGTGTTGTGCTAACACCCATTCGGGTCCCGCCCGATCCGGTCCGCCCGCGCTTTTTACCCGCCCGACCCGCCCGTTGACCAAACCCGTTGAAACTCGGACGGGTCGCGGGTCTAAGGGCGGGTTTGGGTGGCGCCCTTGGAAAATCGCCTGTTTAAACCCGCCCATTCTAGATCAGTGTCAGAACCCGTCCCGCCCGACCCGTCTACCCGACCTGCCCGTTTGACCCACCAATGATAAAATTTCAAAAAAATTGAATTTTATAGGAGGGAGACCCGTTCGGATTTAAAAAAACTTATATGTCTTTGAATTATTTTGGATTTACGAGTTTGAAAAAAACAACTTTCTTTTTCAAATATGATTTTTTTAGATTTTTTTATCATTTTTTTAAATTTTTTGGAGTTATTTCAATTTTCGAATCAAAACATACCACATTTTCATATTTTAAAAAAACTTGTGTCTGCCCGTCCCACCCTCCCGCCCGTCCCATCCGTTTGACCCGACGGGTCTAAAGACGGGTTTGGATCACCTTTTCCAAATCCACCTGTCCCAACCCGCCCGTCGTAACCCGTCCAATCTGTTCACCCGTCGTCCATCCATCCGTTCTCCAAACCCGCCCGCCGGTCTCGTTAGCAAAACACTACATATAATTTGATACTTATATATCAAATAATTTTTCAAATAGGTATTGTTCATTGATACCCTTTGAGCGTTAGCACCTTTTTAGTTTCGTACTATCAGAGGGTTGTTTGCCAAAAAAAATTCGCACGAACAAAAAATCAGAGCAGCCATCTCCAATTGCAATTTTCTATATTTTGTTCGTCTCTCTTCTCTCGCAAAGGCCGTCTAGACTCCCTCTATTTCTCTACCCAAGACCAAATTATCTCTTTGATTTGTTCTCCTATTTAAAAATCAGGTATTTGGTAGATCCTCTCTCTCGGTTCGCTATTTTTAGTTGTTTCTTGGGTATCTCTGTCTTCTCTCCTCAGTTCGTTTTTGATCGGTACCTACTTTTTTTGTTCATTTTTGCAAGACATATAATCAGGTGAAAATTTCAATTTATTGAAACTCTTCGTGAGATTTTGAGCTGAAAAATTGCGAGATTAGTTTGGAATTTGGAACTAAATTACATACTAGGGTTTTGTCTAATATATCTATTGCTGAGCTGAAATTTACTTCTAGATTTTTAATACGAGCACAAATTATTAAATTTTGTTTCATTTTCAACTGTAGTTCTTTATTTTACCTTAAAAAAAGTTATTTTCTTCTTTTTTGTGCCTCCGTCAGGAAAAAAATGCTAAGCCTCGCGAGAAAGCTCGGATCTGGAAATTTGCCTACCTCGGTAATAAATCATTATTAGAGCTGAAGTAACGTAACGGTTTGATATTTCTATAATTCTTTTCGGCGTTTATTGAGGTATTATGCGTGTTTATATTTTCAGATCGGAGGCCAGGTGTTACAGAGGATCTCTCCCGTTACTTCAATTTTGCCAAGATTTTTCTCTGGCGCTTCTAAGGAGGTATCTCAATGTTTTTAACCATTTTTTGCATTGTTTTTTCTTCTTTCTTTTGCTTTTGTTGGCTTTGAAGTTGTGGATTTTTGTAACTACATAGCAACAGAAAATAAAATGGGACTTAAATCTGGAGTCTCAGGGAGTAGTTATTCTGTGAGTTTTTGTTTATGAAATGATGTCAACAAAGAAACAAAGATAATAGGAAAACTGGGTTTAGTTTGATTAAACCTAATTAAGTATTTCTGAGTTAGAACCCAAATTAAACAATAATTTTGTTTAGTGCTGAGTATTGGTTTTGACTTTAAAAATGTGCACAAGCTGGCAGGAATGAGATGCAAAAAATGAAACAGAAATGTTGAGTTTGACTATACAATGGGAGCCAATCAGCAGCTAAAATATAGCTATGTTACCATAAGTTTTTGTTTTGTAATTTTTTGCTACTTTTTTAAGATTCTTAGAAAATAATGGGCAAAGTTTGACCAGGAATTGCAATTGTGAAGGCTGCTCTATCAGAGACCCAATTCCTGCATAGTTTTAAGAAGCAATTTTGGTTCATTAAGTCTCATTTTTATTATCACATGTTTGATGATCAACTGAGGTGTAGTTGGGCTAAGTTTAAGATTAGTTGATGATCAAGTGAGACCATCTCATCACTTAGAAGGTCTGGTACATGTTGAATGCTAAACTTGCATCCTTTGCCAGGATTACAGAAATAAATGCCATTGTCAGCTTCTCAATTAGTTTTATTAGTTGGTATTACACAACTTTTATGCAATATGGAATAATTTTTTTTTTCGTTGGGCTTCTCTCTTTTACTATTGTTCCCTATCTGGCTTTTGTTTTATATGTTTTAGATGACAGTGAGAGAGGCTCTCAATTCTGCACTAGATGAAGAGATGTCGGCTGATCCAAAAGTTTTCCTCATGGGTGAAGAGGTAATTTAAAAAATAGGAAAAGAAAAATAGAAGTGAAAATTGATACACTATGCTTCTTCAGGTACCTTTCATTAATACATTGCTTTTGGTTTTATAGGTAGGCGAGTACCAAGGTGCCTACAAAGTAAGTAATATTTTCACCAACTTGATAACCTTTTAAATTTTTGTTCCTGTCATATTTTGACTAATCAAACTTGTTTTTTATGTATTTTGCAGATTACAAAAGGTTTGCTTGAGAAGTATGGCCCTGAAAGAGTTCTTGATACCCCTATCACAGAGGTAACCATGTCTGCTCAACGAATTTTCATCAGAATTACATATAATCCTTTCATAATGTTGGAGAAATCTGCTTAGCATGTCTATACTTTCTGTACTGAGTATTTCTTATGGTAGATCCACATCTTTGTATTGGGTCTTTCAAGTGCATACCTTCTTGGTGGGGAAAAATCCCTTTATTTGCCTGAACTTACAGACAACTTGATCAGAGCTCTTTCTGAATATGAATTGGTTTCCGTTTAGTTGATTTTTTTTTTTTTAAATTGAATGTAGGCTGGGTTTACAGGAATAGGAGTTGGCGCAGCATACCATGGTCTCAAGCCTATTGTAGAGTTCATGACCTTCAATTTCTCCATGCAGGTTCTGGTTTTCTGGGGAAAAAAAAGATCTAAATTCGTTAATGGGTGTTTGAAATCTTAGCTGAACACCAGCTGATTGCACAGCTCTAAAAGCTCTTGAGAATAAAACTTGTGAAATTAATTTGTATTTCAAAAGCATGAGACGTGTAATATGCGATATGTACCTAGCAAGTTTATTTACATCTTGTATGTAAGCTGATGGCAATACACACACACAGGACGATCTTGTATTTTTTCTTGTTGGTAAATTGTAATCTGTAATTATCATCTCATCAGATCATTTAGTAAACACTCTTATCTCTTTCTGTTTAGGCCATTGATCACATTATAAACTCAGCGGCAAAGTCGAACTACATGTCTGCTGGTCAGCTATCAGTTCCTATTGTTTTCCGTGGCCCGAATGGTGCAGCTGCTGGTGTTGGTGCTCAGCATTCTCAGGTCTCTCTTCCTCTCTCTCTCAATGACAATAGTAACATTCTTTTACAAGCTTGGTGTCTGATGTGTGATCATAATTGGTCTCGTCGAAAAATAGATCCTGAGGATCAAAACTACACAATTTTTGTACTGTTTTAAGTTATGCCTGATTCTGGTACCAGTTGTATTTCAAAACCAGTTCGACTGTATTTTTTCCCTGGATTCTGTTTTTTATTTTTTCATCCTGACTGCTAGTTTTCATTGCATGTTCAATGTTATGATGCTAATTTGGGTTTTGAAGTTTGAACAGAACTGTTTAATTTTAAGCCATGAGCTAAATTGCTACATTTAGTTCTGGTTTAGGGTTAAATTAAGACGGGTTGAAAAACTGGGAACTTAAGTGGGCAACAAGGCATTATTATTCAACATAATGATCCGTACCCCGCCTCTAATGTACTGGATATACTCGTGAAATGTTGCTAGAGGGACCCCAATCAAAATCCCATATACAAGGCCACAATCATTATATATATATATTTTTGCATAAACATGGTTTATCAATAATGTGGTAGTACTTTTTTGGGCATGCAGTGTTATGCAGCTTGGTATGCCCATGTACCGGGGCTAAAGGTTGTCGCTCCCTACTCAGCTGAAGATGCGCGTGGCTTGCTCAAGGCTGCTATTCGTGATCCTGACCCTGTTATTTTCCTTGAGAATGAAATATTGTATGCTATACTATTTTAACATTTACTTTAATTTTTATTTGTTTTTCTTTTCATAGAACTTTGATTACCAAGTTGATGGGTCATTTGTAAATGATTCCAGAAGAGGATCTTTTATGATCTAATTCCCTAGAACTTCTCACGAGTTCCTAATTTTTATATGAATTTACTAAATATATAACACTGTGGGCTGAACATTCAGGGTCACAGTGATACTATTTTTAATCCAGTACCAAGTGCACTCTTCATTGCCTGTGTAACATTTTAGCATTCTCTGTTAATATGTAAAATGCAGCTCTTGTAATTTAATATCTGTTACGATATTGGTTGTAACTTCAAATATAATTTTTTTTTTGTTGATTAGATATGGAGAGTATTTCCCAGTCTCTGCAGAGGTGCTAGATTCTAGCTTCTGTCTTCCTATTGGCAAAGCCAAGGTCTCTCTCTTTCTTTCTCATAAACGCACAAACACAGTGATAATCCTTCTTCAATGTTGAATTAAATTAAATTTAAGCGAGTCTTGAGGATTGATTGCACAAAATTCAGGCTAGTTGAGTATGATATTTGTTTGAGAGAAGCTGTATTAGATACAGGCATCTCTAAGGTCAAGTTTACTTTTGTTAGGATTGAAAAGGGGTATTGACTGTTGTATTTAATTACCCAAGTTGTGGTTAGTTGCAATCTTTTGTTCAATTGAGAAGGGCGATGTTTGTTAAAGAGAAACCCTGGTACTTGATTTCTACCTTTTAAGAAAGTAATGTTTTGTAATTGCAGATTGAGAGAGAAGGAAAAGATGTCACCATCACGGCTTTCTCTAAGATGGTTGGCTATGCCCTTAAGGTGTACTCAATATAATGTTGCTCAACTGACATACACATTGTTCATCTTAACCTCTACATAACCATTTTTACTATCACCATCATGGCTTTCTCTGTAACTTTCTGTTCTGCTTTTATTTTTTTCAGGCTGCGGAGTTGCTTTCTAAGGAAGGTATTAGTGCTGAGGTAATAATTTTTGTTTGATAGTATGTTTGGTAATATGTGTTAGTGCTGAGCATCAAGCATCAATCTTGACCTAGTGAAGTGTCAAATGAGGTTTGTTACCAATACAAGATGCAAGCCATTTGTCAACCTCAACCTAATGAATGTCAACTTACTATAAAATGTGTTGGTGATCCTGGATGAATATTACTGGATATGCAAAACATCTCCCTTTCAAAAATTAGATGTGATCCTCCTTTTTCCTACTCAAGGAAAAGGAAAAGTATCTATATGGATTGATAACAGAAAGTTTCTTTCACAGCAAATTGTAATGTACCCAGTTTTGAGTGCCAAAATGGTTCCTTGAAAGTCCCAATGGAGCTGACTTGATGCTTTGTTATGAAATTGTCCCCTTTTTAGTTGGTATTTTGTTCGCTAATGGATGCTTCTAAAACAGTATAGTACATGATTGCATTTTTTTGGAATTCCCCTAGGCGCGGATGTGATATATATTTTTGTTTTAAAGCATTACATATTTTGCTTCCTCTAAAACCATTAACAAAAAGTGTGTAAAAAATTCAGGTTATAAATCTCAGGTCAATTCGGCCACTGGATCGGGCTACAATAAATGCTTCTGTTAGAAAGACCAATCGGCTAGTAACTATTGAAGAAGGTTTCCCCCAGCATGGTGTTGGTGCTGAAATCTGGTCTCTCTCTTCCCCTCCCCTCCTTCCCTTGGTTGTTGATCATTGCTTAGTTAAGAGTGCACAAAATAAATAAATAAAATACAAATAAAAAATACAAGACGACCAAGGATATTGCAGGTACTAGTCCTCAAAAGAATTATTG